>ML293025.1:94308-113337 GCA_005239495.1 Nicotiana undulata
CAACCAACGAGGGATGCTACAAATGTGGTAAGACTGACCATCTCATAAAAAATTTTCCTTAGTGGGAAGTAGAATGGAAAAAGGAGAGATATAAAAGAAGGAACAGGAAGAAGGAACTGGTCCAACCCAAGAAAATCACAACTAAGGCTATTGTTGCTGCTTGGTGGGAAAGTTCAGATGAGGAATCAGAAGATGGGGAGACTGAAGATCAGGCGCTCATGGCGATTGGAGAATCTGATGAAGAACCACAGGTAAGTATTACCCATCTTAAAAACAAAATAAAGTTCCTATCTAAGGAAAACCTCTCTGAGTTGCTACTTGATTTCATAGATGATTCCGAGGAAACATCCAAAGAGAATGATCAACTCTCTAAAGAATGTGCAATGCTAAAAGCAAAGTGCATAAACCTGGAAATCAGAGTCAGTGAATCTGAAAAGAAAAACACTGTCCTATTGAACCAGGTTCATCCACTTGAGACTGAGATTCTAGAATTAAAATCTGAAAACTTAAAACTGAGATTAGGATCCAGTAAAAAGGTTGTTGATCACTCTCATGTCATGTTAGAAGAAAATTTGGGAAAACTGAAAGATAAAATGTATGCCAAGGATGAACAGATAAGATCACTTAAAGAAGAGCTTGGCAAAGTCAAACATGAATTAGATAAAACTTGTAAATGGAATAAATCTTCTGATGCCCTGACATGGCTTCAAGAGAATCATAGTAGCAACCGGAGAGGGCTTGGTTTTGGGAGTCAATTACCCAAGTGGGATCCCAATAGCAAGTATCTCTCTCTTCTTGAAAATAAAATCTGCACCCACTGTGGTAAGATTGGCCACTACAAATATGAGTGTACTGCAAAAGAGCAGACCAGTCGAAAAAATGAGAGGTTTGTCAAAAAGAAAAACTGGCTACCAAATTGGGCCAAGAAAAAATTGTTCATCCATTCTCTCATAGAAAAGTGTCACGACCCGAAATCCCACCTTCAGGTCGTGACTGCGTCTAACGTTGAACCCACTAGACAAGCCAACGTGTAAAATTACACTATCATCTTAATACGGAATTAACAGAAATAGCTAGAAATAATTTATAATTTCTAACAACAAAAGTAGATAGATTTCGAGACTAAGTGATGATAACAAAATACAATCCGTTGCAACAATCCCAGAACCTGGAGTCACTAACTCACAAACTGTCTATAAGATTGCTAAATACAAAGTCTGAAGAAAATAATACATGAACTGTCTCAGAAACTAGGAGATAAACAAGACAGGATGGAAAAAATAGAGATAGAGGAGACGCCAAGGCCCACGAACATCTGCGGGTCTACCTCGAAATCTCCAGGGTGGACTAAAGGATACTCCCTCTAACGGTGTCCACTGGGTCTGGCTGCGGGATCTGCACAACATAAAGAAGTGCAGGTCTATCATCAGTACAACCGACCCCATGTACTGAGTAAGTGCCGAGCCTAACCTCGGCCGAAGTAGTGACGAGTCTAGACTTGACAACGATAATCTACCTGTACAGTTCTACAAGATATAGCACAGACAAACGCAGAAATAACCAGATAAGCATGAGATATGGGAGCAGTTAATGGGGGTAACAAGTGAGAAATAAGAACGATTAATTAACACATAGGAGAAATCAAGAGAGCAATATTAACAAGAATGCTAATATAACAAGTATAAATACGGGCAATGTATGTAATGGCACGACATCACCCTTCGTGCTTTTACTCTCTTCCTCACAATGCGATGTATGATATAAGATAATATAAATCATGGCACGGCATCACCCTTCGTGCTTTTACTCTCTTCCTCACAATGCAATGTATAATGTGAGGCAATATAAATCATGGCACGACATTACCATTCGTGCTTATAATCAATGTAAATCATGGCACGACATTAACCTTTGTGCTTATAATCAATGTAAATCCTGGCACGACATTAACCTTCGTGCTTATAATCAATGTAAATCATGGCACAACATTAATCTTCGTGCTTATAATCAATGTAAATCATGTCACGACATTAACCTTCGTGCTTATAATCAATTTAAATCATGGCACGACATCACCCTTCGTGCTTTACACTCTTTCTCACTATGCAATGTATGGTGTGATCAATGTATATCATGGCACGACATCACCCTTCGTGCTTTACAGTCTTCCTCACCAAAACAATGACAAATATCAATGGTAAGGAATGCACCATAGTGGAAATATAGTTCAAAATCACCCGGCAAAGGGAAAACATCAATCAACATCACAACAATTGCCCGGCAAGGGTCTCATCTATAACCAATCTCTTTAACTTACATATTCTTAAAAAATGGGTCCCCAACCGAACCAATACATCATGAGTTCATCAACCAAGTCTTCCAACAACAAACAACTCCCAAGTAGAGACAGTTTCATAACATAATGAATCATGGAAGTAGCAACAAGGTTTCTATCAGAAATAGACTCACGAGCATGCTTGACACACAATGCATAGGTACTTGTCATCTCACCTATGCATTGAACATGATACACACATAACACATAGCACACAATATCTATTCCCTCACCAAAATTAGGCAAGACACTTACCTAGGGTCCAAAAATAGCAATCAAGCCTCTAATACCGCCTTTCCTTTAGAATCCGACTCCGAAACGATAATATCTAGACATAATTAACTCAATAATATAAATAATGACTCATTGACACAGTCCCATAGCCTAATTATACAATTCCTAGCATTCTTCCAAAAATACCAAAATTCGACCCCGGGCCCGCTTGGTCAAAATACGAGGCTCGGACCAAAACCCGATCACCCATACCCCTACGAGTTAGAATATATAATTTTTTTTTGAAATACGACCCCAAATTGGGGTTGAATTACCCAAAATTCCCAAAAACCTAACTCTACCGCAAACCCCTAATTTCTACTTGATTTTAGGATTTTAGGCCTAGATTCTAGTGTTTGATGAAGGAATAATGGAAGAATTAGGAGTTAAGGTCACTTACCCAAGTGGCTATGGAGGGAATCTAGCTTGGGGGTCGTCAACGGGGTCTTGGGGAAGAAGGAATTGATGAAGAAGTAAGTATCCCGTAATAACATTCTGTTTTGGACTTAAAGAATTTAACTGGGCGAATTTGCCCTCTGCGATCACAAAAGGAAGGGCGCGATCGCAGAAGAGAATCTGGATGACCCTATGCGATCGTAGAAGGGGTTATGCGATCGCAGACAAGAGGGGACCTAGGCTTCTGCGATCGCGGGCGTTCTATGCGACCGCAGAGTACTCTACCCAGCCCCCACCCCGACCACATACACTCTATGCGAACACATCAGTAACTATGTGATCGCATAGAGCCACATAACCTCCCCCTCACCACTACAATATGCGATCGCGACTTAGCCTATGCGATCGCATAGAGGAAACCATCAGACATAAGAAAAACATCCAAACACCAGATTTTTCCAACTTTTCACACCCCGTTAGCTACCCGAAACTCACCCGAACCCTCAGTTCTCAAAACCAAAAACACACACGACTCCCAAAACATCCTATGAACTTATTCAAGCTTTTAATTCACCAAAATATCATCAAAATCATTAAATTAAACTTCAAAACTCATAGAAATTCCTTAAAACCTCATAAAGCTTAATTATTTCGATTTTGATCCAAAACACGTCATTTCAAGTCCGTTTTACACCAAATTTCACAGATATGTCACATAACATATATTAAACCTGTTACGGGCTCCGGAACCATAATACGAGCCCAGTAACACGGTTTTCACATCAATTATCATTTTCAAAAACTTTTATTATTTTCAGAAAACAATTTTCTTTAAAAATTCATTTCTCGGGCTTGGGACCTCGGAATTCGATTCCGGGCATACGCCCGAGTCCCATATTTTCTTACGGACCCTCCAGGACCATCAAATCACGGGTCCGGGTCCGTTTACCAAAAATGTTGACCAAAGTCAACTCTATTCCATTAATTATTATAAAATTCTATTTTCATCAAGTTTTCACATAAAAGCTTCTCGGCAACACGCCCGGGCTGCGCGCGCATATCGAGGTGAGATTAACGGAGGCTTTCGGGGCCTCGGAACACATATTTAGCTAGATTTACTTAAGATGACCTTTTGGGTCATCACAAAAAGGACCCAAACTAGTTTGGGTTCCTAAGACTAACCTCTGATTTTCTTTTGTAGATTCAAGTGAAAGGTAGTAGCCAAATATGGTACATGGATAGTGGCTGCTCAAAAAACATGACTGGCAACAAGGACTAGTTCCTTTCACTTGAGAACCTTAAAGGAGGAAATGTCTCCTTTGGAAATGCAATGTACCTCCGGAGCATAGATACATGACACACTGGATGTACGACTGATAAATGCGGCGGCAAGGCAAGTATGTAGGCCACCTCTCCTACCTTGTCCAAAATCTCAAATGGACCAATGTACCTAGGGCTCAACGCCCCTCTTCCCGAACCTCATCACGCCCTTCATAGGCTACACTCTAAGAAACACCTGATCTCCTATCATGAAAGCCAAATCTCGCACTCTGCGATCTGCATAACTCTTTTGCCTGGACTGAGTTGTACGAAGTCTATCCTGAATAATCTTCACCTTGTCCAAGGCATCCTGGACTAACTCAGAACCCAACAGTCTAGCCTCTCCCGACTCAAACCATCCAACTGGAGACCGACACCGTCTACCATACAACGCCTCATACGGAGCCATCTGAATGCTCGACTGATAGCTGTTGTTGTAGGCAAACTCCGCTAAGGGCAAGAAATGATCCCATGAACCACCAAAGTCTATAACACAAGCTCGCAACATATCCTCCAAAATCTGAATAGTACGCTCGGACTGGCCGTCCATTTAAGGATGAAATGTTGTGCTCAACTCGATCTGTGTGCCCAACTCTCGCTGAAATACTCTCTAGAAATGGGAGGTGAACTGAGTACCTCGGTCTGATATAATAGATAAGGGCACACCGTGCAATCTGAAAATCTCTCTCATGTAGATCTTTCCCAACTTCTCCGCTGAATATGAATTTGACACAGGAATGAAATGTGCTGACTTGGTCAGCTTATCCACAACCACCCATACTGCATCAACCATCCTCTGAGTCCGTGGAAGCCCAACTACAAAATCCATCGTGATACGCTCCTACTTCCACTCGGGAAGCTGAATCTGCTGCATCAAACCACCATGTATCTGATGCTCATACTTAACCTGCTGACAATTCAGGCACCGAGCTACATAAGCTACAATATCTTTCTTCATCCTACGCCACCAATAATGCTGCCGCAAGTCCTGGTACATCTTTGCGGCACTCGGATGAGTAGAATACCGGGAACTATGGGCCTCCTGTGTATCAACTCACGAATGTCATAGATATCGGGTACACAAATACGACCCTGCATCCTCAAAACTCTGTCGGCATCAAGTGTGACCTGCTTGGCACGCCCGTGCCGAACCGTATCTCTGAGAGCACATAAACAACGGTCATCATACTGCATGGCACGAATACGATCATACAATGAAGAACGGGCGACGGTATGGGCCAAAACACTACAGTCTCTGAAACCTCCAATCTCACAAATCGGTTGGCTAAAGCCTGAACATCCAAAGCAAGAGGTCGCTCTCCGACTAACAAATAGGAAAGACTACCCATGCTGACTGACTTCCAGCTCAAAGCATCGACCACCACATTGGCCTTCCCCGGATGATAGAGAATACTAATATCATAATCCTTCAGCAACTCCAATCACCTCCTCTGCCTCAGGTTCAACTCCTTTTGCTTAAACAGATACTGCAACTCTTGTGATCAGTGAATACCTCACATGGTACCCCATACAAATAGTGCCTCCCGATCTTCAACGCGTGAACAATAGCTACTAACTCCAAGTCATGAATCGGATAATTCTTCTCATGGACCTTCAACTGACGAGATGCATAGGCTATGACCTTGCCATCCTGCATCAATACCGCACCAAGCCCCACCCGTGAAGCATCACAATACACGGTATACAAACCTGAACCTGTGGGAAATACCAACACTGGTGCTGTGGTCAATGCTATCTTGAGCTTCTGAAAGCTCACCTCACACTCCTCAGACCATCTGAACTGAACACTCTTCTACGTCAACTTGGTCATCGGAGTTGCGATAGATGAACACCCCTCCACGAACCGGCGATAATAGCCCGCTAGGCCTAAGAAACTCCGAATCTCTGTGGCTGAAGTGGGCCTAGGCCAATCTCTAACTGCTGAAACCTTATTCGGATCCACCTGAATGCCCTCGACCGACACAACGTGGCCCAAGAATGCCACAGAACTCAACCAGAAATCGCACTTAGAAAACTTGGCGTACAACTGCCTATCCCTCAGAGTCTGGAGGACAACCCGAAGATGTTGCTCATGTTCCTCTCTCTACAAGAATATATCAAGATATCATCAATAAACACAATCACGAATGAGTCCAAATAAGGCCTGAACAACCGATTCATCAACTCCATGAAAGCAGCGGGGGCATTCGTCAACCCAAACGACATAACCAAAAACTCATAATGCCCATAACGAGTGTGAAATGCCGTCTTATGAACATTCGACGCCCTGATCCTCAGCTGATGGTAACCAGATCTCGAGTCTATCTTGGAAAACACTGTAGTACCCTGCAACTGATCAATTAAGTCATCAATCCTCGACAAAGGATACTTATTCCTAATAGTAACCTCATCCAAGTGCCGATAGTCAATACGCATCCTTATCGAGCCATCTTGTTTCTTGACAAACAACACTGGAGCACCCCAAGGAGAAACACTAGGCCTAATGAAGCCTTTATCCAACAAATCCTTCGACTGCTCCTTTAATTCCTTCAACTCTTCTGATATCGAGATATGATACTTAAAGACCTCGCAATTATCCAAAATAACGTGTTCCATCTAATGACACTTGGGCGGGAACCTATCTTGTAGGTTAAGGCTCCATAATTGGCACAAATTGGCGAATTACGCACAAATAGTTAATTAGTTTATTCATTTATTTATTTACCTATTAATATTATTATTATTACTCTTATTTCGTAATAATTAATAAGTTTAACAAGAACGACTCCCTATCCGTACTAAAGTAAGGAAAGAAAACAAAACAAAAATTTAATTCACAAGGGAGAATTTTAAACACAAGAATTTCCATCACAAGGGTCTCGTCTTTACATAGCTTCCACCGCGGCTCGTAGCCTGGATAAAACATACCAAATCATAATGACACGCAAGGATCAGTCCTCAATCCTGAATCACAAGCAATATGCATATCGTGCCAATCAAAACATTCCATTTCCTTCATTTAAATATTTTCCGTCAAGAAAAATTCCAACATGTAATGGTAAACACAGTTATCCCCATAGAATTTCTCAATACAAGTATTCACATAAGTAGATTTTTAGAGTTACATAGCTCACCCGAAAGTGGAGCATATTAGAGGAATTTTATTAGATATGCATAACCGAATTAAGTTCAGAAAATCATTACTTATATTAATTAGAGATTGTCTTTTTAATGAAACCATTTAATGTAACGACTTCATCCATACCATAGAAAACATATCAACCGACTGGGTCTCCACCTCTAGGAATCTAACCTCCACTTTCGACATTCCGACTCCTTTTTCCGTAGGTGGTCATGTAGTTGAGTTGTAGCTGCAATGGGGCACGTATCCTGAGTGCTCTGATGAAATATGACTCTCCCAAGTATAGGACAATTTCTACCACTAGCCGACATAAGGTATCAACCTACCTTGAGTCGCCGAAATTCCCACGCTGAGTAGACTTTTGTAGACTTGTTAGTTGAATAACTCCTTTGGTACTGAAGTATAAGGTTATTAAGGAGGCAGACGTACTGAAATCCCCAACCTTATCTCCTACAAAATCCTCGGCCTTATACGTTCCAAGCCAAAACCGATATAACACATGGCCTCGCAATCTATTCCTTGAAAGTGGACTTCCTCACGTGGCACAAAGTCATAGGTCACAATACCTGATAATTCACGATGTTAAACTTCATAGCTCATATAAATCAACTCCGTTGATTTACACTTATTCCCATGGTGTGCAATACTTCCTGGAAGCGGAACAGAAAATCATGTGGGTCTTCAAAAGATATACCACTGAAATGGAGTGGAACTTGTTTGGTAACTTGCCCAACCTCAATAAGCGGACTAGTGCATCCTGCAACCACGGAGTAGCTATAAATCCTTCCGGAATCTGATCTAGTCCACATATACTGACTGAGCTAGAACCTCCGCATCTAGATCCATTTGAGACTGTACAATAAGTGCTGATGTTCGAGCTTTAGACTGCACTCTGCTTCTGTCTCTTCCCTTGATCGTAGCTGTCATTGGGGCTTCATCTCTTGTCCGGTCGTAGACGCTTCGCATGTTGTCGAGATTAGTGAGAGGACAAGAGTAGGCAAGTTCAATCATCAATGATAGAATAAATTCGCACGATGGAGATGAAGAAATGTGGAGTTATTCCTAACTTTGCAGCCTCTGGGGGATAAATACAGACGTCTCCGTACCGATCCCTCAGATTCTACCAAGTTTGTCCATGAGTTGTGAGACCTAAGAAACCTAGCACTCTGATACCAACTTGTCACGACCCGAAATCCACCTTCAGGCCGTGACTGCGTCTAACGTTGAACCCGCTAGACAAGCCAACGTGTAAAATTATACTATCATCTTAATACGGAATTAACATAAATAGCTAGAAATAATTTATAATTTTTAACAACAAAAGTACATAGATTTCGAGACTAAGTGATGATAACAAAATACAATCCATTGCAACAATCCCAGAACCTGGAGTCACTAACTCACGAACTGTCTATAAGATTGCTAAATACAAAGTCTGAAGAAAATAATACATGAACTGTCTCAGAAACTAGGAGATAAACAAGACAGGAGGTCAGAAAAAAAATGCTGTAAAAAAAGCAAATAAAAGTTCAAATAATGTAGAAAGACACACATCTCCTAATCATTCTCACTCGGGCCAGTGAAACCATAGAGGTGCTTAATGGAGAAGAGGGCTATGTTAGTTATGATGTATGACAAGTGAATGGATTGAGAAGAAATTGCGCTTGAATTGTGAGTGTAGTGTATTAAAGTGCTTTGGAGGTTTAGTCAGTATTCGTAAATAAATCATACCCGTCCCTTAGCCTACATTAGAACCTTAAAGTCCTAATTGATCCTAGATTTGCCTAGCTTAGATTTGTAGAGATGTACACTACGGGCAAGCTTATGGGACGGCCACGTGATGCATATGAATTCTTTGTGAGAGTGAGTGAATTTTGTTCAATTGTGTGATGTCCTTAATTTATGTTCAATGACATATGTGAATGTGTGGACTACTTTGATATTCACTCTTTTGCTTGTGGTGAGGGCACTTGATCTCATGACGGATTGGTGATGTTGTATACTTTCGTGTGTTGGGTGAGTGTATGGTTTGAGAATGCTTAGTGGTAACGAGTTGTCTTTTGAGGTAAGGTGGTTGTGGAGAGGTTGCTTGAATAAAATTGAGTATACTTGGGCTATTTAAAAGCGGGAAGAATGTGAAAATTGGGTGTTCATGCTTAATTGCAAATATCGATTATAGTCAAAAGGTAGGGTGTTCGATTGGATTAATTGTAAAGTCCTGTTTCATATTGCTAATCACATTTTGGGGGTATTAATATAGTTCCATTGCTCGAGGACGAGCAAGAGTCTAAGTGTGGGGTGTTGATAATCGGCTTAACGTATGCATATTTTAGTATAAATCGCCTTACATTTTATTCATGTCTCGTAGATTTAAGATGTTTCATATGATGATTTGTGCTAAATAATGGTATTTCTATGTGTAGGACTCATTTGGATGCAATTTGGGATGAAATGACGCGAATTGGAGCGAAATCGGAGCAAAAAGGCAAAAGTTGAATTTTGAGGGCCACAGCCAGCATGGGGTGCTGGCTGTGGCGCAGTTTCCAGAATGCAAAATTTAGCGTCAGGGCCAGCGTCCCACGCTGCCCTGGACGCTCAAAACGTGAAATTGCCCTATTCGGACTAGGACTCAGGTAATTTGACTCCAAGACGCCCCAACTCATATAAAAGCACCCTAAACTTATTTTGGAGAGGGGGAACATGATTTTGAGTGGGAAACAAAAGAGCTAAAAACTTTGGAGCACGAATTTGATTGATTCTTCCATCTCTTTTCTAGTACTCATTGAGTTTATGTTTGAAAACTTTAATTTTGATGATTGTATGAACATGAGTGGCTACGAACCCTTTTATTCTAGGGTCATGGGTGAAACATGAATATTATATATAAAGTTTAATTCGACGAAGTTGATTTTATCATATTGGGTTATTTATTTAATTATGTTCTTAATTTTTTTGCTGAGTAGCTAACAGTGAAATACTATCTATGAATCTAGAGTTGAACTCGAAAGTGGGAATTCTAGATTGCATATAGAATTAAATAGAGTAGGTTCTTGAACTGGGGCATCGGGGAACATATTCGCAATTACGATAGACATATACCAATTTGCCTTCCTTGGTGAAATACATAAATTATAAATGCATTCTTGTTAATCTTAATTCCATAGACATATAGGCATTAAGTTAACTTTGATAGGAGAGTAAGGACTCGACATATTATTACGAGTTAGTTAGTGATAAATCTCTTGAATTGATAGGTTAATTGAGCTTAAATCCGTCAAAAGTTAATCATAAGTCTTCGTGAGATGATACTCTACTCACTACTCTATTACTTGACGACCACGTATACTTGCGTGAGTGTGTTTGGTTGCAACACGTTTTTGGCACCGTTGCCGTGGACTTAGAATTAACTATTTTTCTATATTAGACTTTTAATTTTATCTTTACAAGTTATGATTTTTTTCTTCTCTTTTTGTAAATATTTTTATTTTTATAACAAATTTTATCTCTCTCTTAGTGTGTTTCTAGTTCTCTCAACATGACATATGGGGATGAAATATCCGGAGGTAAGGTTATTGTAGAAGACGCTTGGTTGACAGAAGACTTTTATGACCCCTCTTTTTGGGCTTGTCATGACCTGAACTCTGGGAGGTCTGAATTTGAATATGGGAGTAAGGGTTAGTATTGGGAAAAATATTCACGATTAAGGGAATACGAGGAACGACGTTATCTTCTAACAAAATTGGTGAATGGCTGGTCTAAGGAGAGAGTTGAACTTGCTCATGAAATTGACAGGTTTGGCTTGGTTGTGCGTAACTTAGATGCAGATTTGAGTGCAAAGGTTGATGCGTGTAACTGTATTGGTAAAAAAAAAAGAGCTTCACACGTGTAATAATTCTTGATGACTCAGCAGTCTATGTGGAGCAATGGAAACACGACAGCAAGACAGGGCTCTACAAAGAGGTAGAGGCAAAGAGGCACGACAAAACATACCCACGGGGTAATTAGCTACGGGAGTCTCAACCTGATTGAGAAGATGAAAAGACACGGTTAGAATGTATCCGGGTGGAACAAACAGATTCAGAGATCTTCAATTAATGATCCACATGTTACACAACCTTCACACAACAGTTACAGTTACTCATTGTAACGTTACATTAATGCCATAATTAGTCATTAATGTAAAATCATTGAAAAAGGTAGAGGTTATATTGAGAAGTTCCCTATATAAGGGAATGAAATATAACTTGTAAAGGACATTCGAACTACTGTTGATATACACTTTACTTTTCGTGCATCTTATTATTCCATTTACTTACATTTATCAGTCTTACCTTGGTTATCAAAAACCCACGTTCTTCTTAAAAAATAGATTTGGTCAAAGGATCCAATTCTTTGGTTAAACAAATTAGTTCTGTTACCGGGAATTTGATAATCTTTGTTTACTTTTCAAGCAATATCCTCTGAACTATGTCGAACTCCAACGAAAATAACCAACAAAGGGATGAAACTCCATCACCTTTAGGATCCCCATGAGGTCCAAGGGAACAATCCCAAGAAAGGCCCAACAACAATAACAATGACAATGATCAAATAATAGAGCAAGATCAGGTGAAACAAATGATAGAGGATTATGTGGGCCAGGCTTTGCAAGAATTTGCGAGGAGGTTAGCAGCCGCATCACCTACACCATCCCCTAAAAACACTATAATTGTGTAAAATCCTCAGTCTGGGTAAGCAAACTCAGGAAGTGGGGGTACTCTTGATGAATCTCTTCAAGAAAGACCAGGTATGTCCAATAACTCTGAGTTGCAATCTTTATTACTAACCTTGCAGAAACAGGTGAAGGAACAAAACGATCGAATCAAACAGATTCCTGGAGTACCACATGTTATCAAAGGCATTGACGTTGATAGGTATTCTTAACAACCTTGGAAGCCGAGCACAACAACCCTGCCTATTCCCAAGAAATTCAAAATGCCTGATGTTCCTAAGTATGACGGGACAACTGATCCACGCGACCATGTGACTGCTTTTACCACTAGAGTGAAAGGAAATGACTTAAACAAACAAGAAATCGAGTCGGTCTTAGTCAAAAAGTTCAGAGAAACGCTTACTAAGGGAGTGTTAACCTGGTATTCGCTTTTCCCTGAAAATCCTATTGATTCTTTTGCTGAGCTTGCAGATTCTTTCATAAATGCGCATTCTGGTGCGCAAAAAGTCAAAAAAAGAATGGAAGACATATTCAAAATAAAACAAGGAGACACGGAACTGCTTCTTGAATTTGTAGACAAGTGTCAACGAGAAAGAATGCTGCTACCAATGGTGCCTGATAATTGGGAAGCCATGGCATTTGCGAGCAATTTAAATGATAAGAGCTCAGAAGCCACGAGAAGACTCAAGGAAAGCTTGAGGAAATTCCCAGCTACAACATGGAATGACGTTTATAACAGGTACAACACCAAGCTTCGTATAGAAGAAGATACGATTGCTCGTTCGAAGGATGCAGATCGTACCAAGCTCTAGACGTTCCGAATCTGAAAGAAGATCAGGTAAGAACAGGTATGACCCTTATATGGGACCCTCGGGACTGGAAACTCGTACCAGGTTTGAAAACACTCGGTCAGAATATAGACCATCAAGCATAGATGCGGGCTCATCCTTATCAAGATCCAGAAAGGATCGGGATAAACGAAATAGAGGTAATACACGACTTGGGGTCACACCTTCAATGTAAGTAGTTCCGAACTAATTTCGGCATTAAGAAATATGGGTGATAAGGTTCGATGGCCCAATGAAATGAGGTTGAACCCAAATAAAAGGAACCTAGATTTCTAGTGCGAATTCCATAATGATCATGGACACAGAACTGGAAATTGCAGATTTTTGCAAGATGATGTAGAACAATTATTGAAACAGGGCTACTTAACAGAATTGTTTAGTGAAAAAGGTAAGCAGGCATACATGAAGAACAGGTAGGAGACCCCGAAACCACCATCTCCAAAATGAGCTGTCAACGTAATACATGGAGGTGAAGAAGTAAATGGAGTGGTCTGCAAAAGAGACGCAAAGTTCACCATTACATACGGGAAGCGGGTTCGTGAAAACTTGGAAGCAGACACTATAACCTTTGATGATGAAGATATCAGCGGATTAATGCTTCCTCACAACGACGCTTTGGTAATATCTTTACTTATTCATGACACTAACGTAAATAGAGTGTTGATTGATCCAAGTAGCTAAGTCAATATCATTTTTCTAAGAGTCATTGAAGAAATGTTATTGGGGAATCAAGTAATCGCAAAGTCGAGAGCTATATCAGGGTTTGATAACTCTACAGTTATAACAAAAGGAGAAATTAAACTTAGCACTTATGGTGATGGAGTAATCAAAAGTACCAGGTTCCAAGTCATCGATACTGATATGGCCTATAACGTAATCATGGGGATACCATGGATCCACGACATAAAAGCAATACCATCTACCTTGCATCAGATAATTAAATTCCCTTCCGAATGGGGAATTCAACAGATTAGAGGCGATCAACAAACTGCGAGAAATATAAATTCCGTGGTACACTACAACAAAAACGTAGAGGTGGAAGAGTCAAAAGATAAGGAAATCTCCCAAGCAGAAAATATTGCCCAAACAGGTATGGAAGAAATTACTACCCAAATAGGTACGGAAGATATTATTGATAAAACAGGTACGAAAGAAGATGGCCATGAGAAGGTGAATCAAGACACCACAGAAGAGGTACCGAATCATACAGACGTAGATACCAGACCTGATGTCATTCAGGAACCAAATGAAGATGAACACATGAAAACAACCACGGAAGAACTTGAAACTGTCTCATTGTTCAAACAAAATCCCGAATAGAAAGTTCACATAGGCTTGAGGCTCAGCCCAAGCCGAAGAGGTAAACTAATTGATTATTTAAAAACTAACACAAATTGCTTTGCATGGTCCCATTCAGACATGACAGGTATACCTCCAGAAGTGATGACTCATAAACTAAATGAAGATTCATCCTTCGTACCTGTTAAGTAGAAGAAAAGAAAGCAAGGACCATTCAAGAACCAAGTGATTGACGAAGAGGTACAAAAACTCTTGAAAATTGGTTCAATACGCGAGGTAACATACCCTAACTGGTTAGCTAACGCTGTAGTGGTGCCTAAAAAGAATGGTAAATGGAGAGTATGCGTAGATTACACTGATTTAAATAAAGCATGCCACAAAGATTCAGTTCCATTACCATATATAGATCAAATGATTGATGCCATCGCATGTCATGAATTGTTAAGCTTTCTAGATGCGTACTCTTGTTATAATCGGATTAAAATGAATCCCTCAGACGAGGAAAAAACTTCTTTTATCACAAACAGAGGGACTTATTATTACAAAGTCATGCCTTTTGGCCTGAAAAATGCTGAAGCCACGTATCAGAGACTAGTGACCAAGATGTTCCAGGAACATCTGGGGAAGACGATGGAAGTTTACATCGATGATATGCTGGTGAAATCAACACACGCGGAGGATCATTTCCAGCACCCCTCTATTACCTTTGAAATTTTACGCAGGTATAATATTTAATTGAATCCAGAAAAATGCGCCTTTAGTGTAGAATCAGGTAAATTTTTGGGTTTTCTCATATAAAAATAGAGGAATGGAGGTAAATCCTGCTCAAATTAAAGCTATAGAGGAAATACCTGATATACATACGAACAAAAAGGAAGTTCAAAGACTAACAGGCAGAATTGCAACTTTAGGAAGATTTATTTCCAAGTCTTCGGAGAAGAGCTTTATGTTCTTTTCAATTATTAAAAAGTAGAATCAGTTCAAATGGTCTGAGGAATGTCGACAAGCTCTCAAAGATCTAAAGGCTTATCTGTCAAAACCCCCATTGCTACCAAAACCAAAAGAGGGGGAAAAGCTGTATATCTATCTTGCCGTTGCAGAAATTACCGTAAGTGCAGTACTGGTAAGGGAAGACAGAGGTAAACAATCTCCCATTTATGATGTAAGCAAGACTTTATTAGATGCTGAAACTAGATACCCACATCTAGAAAAATTAGCCTTGGCTCTAATCATGGCAGCCAGGAAAGTAAGACCATATTTTCAATGTCATCCAATCACTGTTGTGACCTCGTATCCATTAAGGAATCTTCTACATAAACATGAATTATCTGGAAGACTAGCTAAATGGGCTACAGAATTAAGTGAGCATGACATAGTATATCAGCCTAGGATTGCAATAAAGTCTTAAATTCTAGCTGATTGCGTCGCCGATTTTATAATAGCATCATCCCTGAAGTAGAAAAAGAGTTACAACTCTTAAATGGGACTAATTTGGGCATATGGACCCTGTTCACTGACGGCTCTTCCAATATAAAAAAAGTTGGGTTAGGCATAGTCTTAATATCACCCACGGGTGAAAAGACACGGCAAGCTATTAAATGTTATCCCATAACTAACAATGAAGCAGAGTACGAAGCTATCATTGCAGGACTAGAACTGGCACAAGAACTCTCAATTGAGCAGATCGAGATTAAAAGTGACTCCCAGCTGGTAGTAAATCAGATGTAGGGGACTTATATTGCTCGAGAGACTCGGATGCAACAATATCTGGAAAAGGCACGAGATCTCGTAAGACAATTCAAAACATGGAAGGTTACACAAATACCTAGAGAGGAAAATGCAGAAGCAAATGCATTGGCTAACCTCGCAGCAGTTACAGAAGTAACAAATAAAGACAATGCAATTGTCGTTCACCTGTTTCATTCAGCGATTGACCAGGACAAAAACGAGGTAATTTTTAACAATTTAACCTAGGATTGGAGAAACGAAATTTTAAATTTTTTGCAGAATGACACCGTACCTGAAGACAAAAAAGCAGCTCAAGCACTTTGCCGAAAAGCTGCAAGGTATTGCCTCATTCGCAATTCTCTATACCGAAAAATATTTGGAGGTCCCCTAGCGAAATGCCTCAGACCAAATCAAACAGAATTCGTGATGAACGAAGTACATGAAGGACACTGTGGAAATCACGCAGGGGCGAGAGCTTTAGTCAAAACCCTAATTAGAGCAGGGTACTATTGGCCCAAGATGAAAGAAGAGGTTGAAAGCTTCGTAACTAAATGTGACAAATGCCAACGATTTGCTAAAAACATGCGTTGACCAGAAGAGCTATTACACCCAGTGATATCTCCATGGCCATTCATGAAATGGGGGATGGACATAGTAGGACCCCTTCCCTCAGCTAAAGGAAAGGTGTGGTTCTTACTCGTGTTAACTGACTATTTCACAAAATGGGTAGAGGCAGAAGCTTTCAAACAGGTGCGAAAAAAAGAAGTAAAAAGCTTCATATGGAGAAATATAATATGTCGATTTGGGATACCTAAGGAGATCATATGTGATAACGGCACGCAGTTCATAGGCTCGCAAATCACAGAATTCCTCGAAAGCTGGCAAATAAAATGAATTACTTCATCGCCATATCACCCTGTGGCTAATGGACAAGTTGAATCAACAAATAAAGTCATCATCAATAACCTAAAGAAACGGTTGGAAAAAGCCAAGGGAAATTGGCCTGATGAATTACCGGCAGTGCTATGGGCTTACAGAACGACTTCAAAAATAGCCACGGGAGAAACTCCATTCGTGCTTGTTTATGGGCCAGAAGCTTTAATACCAGTGGATATTGGCGAACCAAGCATAAGGTTTAAAACAGCCACGGAGGATGCTAATAACGACGAGTTAAGGACCAATCTAGACTTGCTCGACCAAAGAAGAGAAGCTGCATTAATACGTATGGCAGCTCAAAAACAAATAATAGAGCATTATTACAACCAGAAAGCTCACCTCAGATATTTCAAAATTGGGGACTTCGTTCTTAAAAAGGTCTTCCAATCAACAAAAGAAGCTGGTGCAGGAAAGCTAAATCCAAATTGGGAAGGGCCCTATAAAGTCTGAGGCATCGCTGGGAAAGGCGCTTATGAGCTGGAGGCTATGGACGACAGGATTTACCAACCAGTTGGAATGCCATCCATTTGAAGAAATATTATTTCTAAGGAAAAGGAATACCCCCGGTCAGGTATCACCACGTTCGATTTTACTTTTGTATAGTTAAAATTTACTACCGTTTTAGATGATAGGAAAAAAACTAACCCATCACCAGATGATGATATTAGACCTGCAAAGACGCGAGGAAGTAACTGAATTTCTGGTCTAGGGTTACACTTTCTGATGGACGTTTTAAAGGGTTAAGCAGTCATCATCTAATAACTATATACCTTCGAGTCATGTATGTTTTTTCATTTCAGGAAAAAGGACCACAAGGAAGGAATAGTCAAGTGCTCGAGATTTTATTCTTCAAAGCTTAAACACTTGGGAGACTATATAGTATGGAAGGCAAAGACGAAGCAAAGAACACTATCAAAAAGTAATAACTCGAGCCTAAAGATCCATCATCCCAACGAGTCAAGTGATACGAGCAAAATCAAAAGAGCCAAAGACTCAAAGCTCAAAGCCTGATTCAAAAAACCTTCAAACATGTTCATGAATGTAAACAAACGTTCATGTTAAAAGGCAAAATATTAGTTACGAGGGAGAAATGCACATCTTTGTACTTACTCAGAAAACGATTGTAAATAAAAATAGTTATGGATAAAAGATCATCATCTTTGTACTTACTCAGAAAACTGTTGTAACTAAAAACAGTTATGGATAAATGATCATCATCTTTGTACTTATTCAGAAAACTGTTGTTACTGAAAACAATTATGAAATCTTTGTACTCATGCAAAAATTGTTGTAAGTAAAAACAGTTACGGATGGAAAGATCATTATCCTTGTATCTATTCAAACTGTTATAAACAAAAAACAGTTACGAGTGAAAAAGCATTTCCCTTGTATTTATTAAAAACTGTTGTCAATGAAAACAGTTACGGGTAAAAACCCATATAAATATTGTGTCACGACCCAAACTGGAGGATCATGACTAGTACTCGGGCCATACTTGCCGAACACCAACGTACATTTTATCTAACCTTCTTATTATCTTTAAGGGATAACGAGATCAATATAAATGGTAGATATTGAGCATGAACACACATCACATGGGATGACAAGATTGCTAAGAAACTACATAAAAGGTACGAGCTACAACGCTGCCATGAAAGACTATACAACAAAAATTATCCAACAAGACATACCCAAATTGTACATGAGTTGACACTTGTCTATGAGCCTCTAAAGGAGCATAAGTAATACAACATAGCCGGAACAGGGCCCCGACATACCCATAATATCTATAACAAAAATGCATACCAAGACCACGGCAAGTCCGGAGAAGGGATCTCGCCTATGACCGCTGAACTGGAAAGCCTATTATGGTAGGAGAGCTGTGTCTGTCTATCAGGACCTGCAGCACGACATACAGCGTCCACAAATAAAAGGACGTCAGTACTAATAAAGTACTGAGTATGTAAGGCTGGTCAAAATAAATATGAGCAATAATGTAAAGAGAGGTAGAGAAGATATCACCTGTAACATCTGAGTGCTT
>ML293026.1:0-10900 GCA_005239495.1 Nicotiana undulata
TTCTCTCCTTTATCGTTCCATTGTCTTTCTTATTATTTCCAAGACAGTGTAGTATTTTCATTTTTAAACTTGTATTTAGTATTCCAGTAGTTAGTCCGTGAGATTGTGACACCCCGGTTTTGGGATTGTTCGTTGTAGATATCTTATCATTTCATTTTGAGTTTTTCTAAGATATTGTAATTATTTCTCTGCTGTGAAACAATTGAAGGGATTTGGAAGACTCAGTAAAGTTTTGAGAGTTACTAGTGTGGGAAGTTTTACGTTATTTAAGTTTATCATGTCTTTATTCTTCGCATTCTTAAAGTTTTCGCTATTTCTATTAAGTAATGATTACAAGATTTTTTGTTGGGAGTTTGTTGAAAGTGATGAACCATCGTTTCGCTCAGTATTAAATGATTTTAAATTACTATTGCAAGTTGTACGTTGGCTGGCCTAGCGGGTTCAACGTTGGGCACAGTCACGGCCCAAATGGTGGGAATTTGGGTCGTGACAAATCTACTGAAGAGACGATGAAGCACCTATATTTTGAATGTGACTATTCCAGAATAGTGTGGACAACTCTATTAAAATGGTTGGGAGAAAAACACCACATAAGTTGCTGGAATGCTGAGATCGAATGGCTGGAAAAGAGGATCTCTTGTAGAGTCAGAGCACACATGTTAAGGTTCCTATATGCAGCTGTAGTGTACCATGTTTGGGCAGAGAGGAATCAACGAAAATTTCAAGAGAAGAAGACAACAAGCCATCAGAGGGTGAAGACTATTATCCTAGAACTACATACAAGAGGGCAGAAAGAGATCAAATGTAAAAAGGAGTTAGAACGATTGAACAACTATCCTAGTTAGATATGAATAGAAAAGTATAGCGAGAGACAGGAAAAGTTGTAGTAGAAAGACAGTGATTGTTTAGTGTTTTTATTTATTTTGAGACTAGTTCAAGAGTCCAAATGAACTAGTGAGTTGGAAATATTATACTTGGTTAAATGAAAATTTGACGAGTTTGACAAAAAAAAAAGTGTATCATTTGTGTATCACATATGTATCATATTTGTATCGAATATGTATCACATGTGTGTGATACATGCGTGATATATGTTTGATACATGTCCCAGAAGAATGTTTTGAACTCGATTTATAACTATGAATTTTCAAATCAGTCCAAATCACCTCCAATCATCCTCAAATATTGTAAATTGAGTCATCTATGTGTTTCAATGAATTTTCACCATACCCATTGAATATATATATATATATATATATATATATATATATATATATNCCAGAAGAATGTTTTGAACTCGATTTATAACTATGAATTTTCAAATCAGTCCAAATCACCTCCAATCATCCTCAAATATTGTAAATTGAGTCATCTATGTGTTTCAATGAATTTTCACCATACCCATTGAATATATATATATATATATATATATATATATATATATATTTCCGTATTTCATCACCTTATTTGCTACCTCAACTATGATATTTTCTATTCGTCTTACATCTAATGTTGCTAATCATGCCTAAAAATACGAAGGAGATCTTTGCGTGTGATCCTTGGAGAGAAAGAACCTTATTTATTTGGATTTTCAGTTTTTATACGTGCTTGATTAGCTTGGGTAAGTATATAATTAATTGTTTGAGATTGGTAAATTGGGACTTGTTTGAGACATTTATGTAAGATATTCATCTTATAAGAGCAGTAAGCTCAACTCCAATAAGCGAACAAATTTTAAGGCCCCATAGTATTAAACAACTGCCACGAAGATAGTACTCTTTTTAAAACAAATTATCCTACTGCTTATTATTAGTTTTACCCCTTTTATTTAAGCACATAAATATTTTATAAAATTATATTTGACACTTAAAAGTATTTTGAAACCCTTAATACTTCTGTTCCACTTTTAATCAACTATACTAAAGAAGCTCTAAAAGCAAGAAAAGAAAAATTGGCATCGAAATGAAATATAAGTGTTAATATAATGGGATGAATACATGAGTTAGACATAGTTGGATGATTGGCAACTAGTATGGATTAAATATAATAAAATATGCGACAATACCAACAAGGTCGTTGTAGTATAGTGGTAAGTATTCCCGCCTGTCACGCGGGTGACCCGGGTTCGATCCCCGGCAACGGCGCTTTCTATTTTTCATTTTTCATTTTTCATGTTTCCTTTCCTTCTTTCTGAGCCAGGGTTTATCTTCTTCATCTTTACTCCTACATTTTCTTTCTCATCTAACCAAAACAACTATTTTAATCCAATAAGCAAATACTATAGTCAAGCCTCTACGAATTTTGGATAAAACTTTATAAAACCACTGTGTAGCTAATTAAATTTTCACCCCGAAATGCAAGTGATATCGCCCCACTCACGGGCGGAGCTAGGGCAAAACAGGTTCATCCCAAATTCCTTTCATCAGTAAATTGCACTAAACAGATATACAGGGTGCGTTTGGTATAAAGGAAAATTTTTTTCAATGATTTTTTTTTTCTGGAAAACAAGTAGTAATCTTATTCATTTTCTGGTGTTTGGTACGCTAATCAAGGAAAATATTTTCTCAAGAGTATTCATAAATAATTTTGATACAATAAACATGAAGCCATAAACTTTCGAACCAACAACCTTCCGAATCCACAAATTTCATAAACTTCTGAACCGCAAAACTTTCGAAACCGCGAAATTTTGAATTTGTAAACTTTATAATTTCTAAACCCGTAAACTTCGAAACACATAAACCTCCGAACTCATAACTTTAGAACTTGTAAAATCTTGAACATGTAAACCGAAAGATGAAAAAAGTAAAATTGAAAATATATTAAAAAATATATTTTTTCNGAGGAAAATATTTTCCAAAACATTTAAACCAACCAAATATGAGAAAATTGGAAAACATTTTCCGAAAAATATTTTCCTTTATACCAAACACACCCATAAAGTCAACATTTTTTATGTATATATAATTTAGATGTTGGATCCTCTTGATATTTTCTTTTGTGTGCCCACCGGATAATTTAGTGTATAATGTTTTAGCTTATACACAAAAGGTTAAATCATCGGTTCTTATAAATTATAAAATTTATGTGATAAAAATTATCCGAATCAGGTGTTTACACCTTATGTAGTTAAGTTAACCATAAAACACAATATAAGGTCTATTAGGAGTCTTATTTTAAATAAAAATAAAAAATAGAGTAAGTCATACTAACATCAGTTAAAATGAATCAGGGTTACCGTTAGTTCTTGATTCTTATTTCTTTTATTCCTATCTTGTTATTGTATGGGCCAAAATCTGATTAAAAGAAGTCTACTTGAGGAAGAACGAGCAGGGGTCAATCGAGCCGAAGTCGCGTATAGGAGGCAATACACCGACGAGTGGCTCAGCTATTGGTCGAGGTCGAGCACACAGGAGGCCCGTACGGCTAATTCGACATTTAGACATTTTAAAGGATTATTCTGTAGGATATTTGAGGGACTTAGGCACTTTGGTTAAAGACCGTTGGGTAACGAATGTGTTTTGTATAAATACTGGGAGAGAGAGTGATGCGAGGGGGGAGGGGGTAAGGCTGGCAGGTGGGCCGGACCCGCGGGCTAAACGGGCTTGCGGGCTAAACGGGCCGGCCCGTGGCGGGTCCGGGCTTGGTGGGCTTTAGGCCCGTGGGGGGCCGGTTCCTATCTTTGGACCCATGAGCCCGGGCCCGTTTAGCCCGGGACCGGCAGGCGGGCCCAACGGTCAAAAAATAAAAAAAAATAAAAAATTTGTTTAAAAAATGGCCAACGGTTAGAATTTTAAATTCTAGTCGTTGGCCCCTTAAATTAACCGTTTGGCTTGTTAAAAAATAGCCATTTGGCCCCCAAACTTTGTTTTACCCCCAAACTTTTTATAATTACACTTTTTTTCCTTTTCTCAACTATAAATATCCCCTCATTCTTTCATTTTACTCACAAAATCATCAATCTCTCTCTAATTTTCTTCTACTATTGCTAACTTTATTATTGCAAATTGTGAAAAATTGTGAAGTTGGTGAATTGAAGTATTCAAGTCTTCAACATTATACAATTTTCAAGAAGTTGTTCGTCAATTCGGTAAACTCGTTCCAACTCCTAAATTTTAATATTATAGTTTTGTTTGATTAATTTGTTTTTCCTTATAATTAATATGGACTTGACTTTGAAAGTAATATTTGGTTTTAAGGGAAAGGAAAAGGGAAAATCTAAAGTCGGTGAATCTAGTGGCCAAGCTACTACTCCTCCCCCCGCTCCCCGACGTAGACCTGTTACCCGTCCTTCCCCACATATTATTCTTGATAGTGATAACCCTTGTTTTCAATTTACCGATAGTCAGTTTATACATGATCTTACACCAGGTTCATAATTAAATGATGAATATATGAATGCTCTTTATGGTAATCCAACTATCGATGAAAATGATGAGGAAAATGATGATTTAGATGAAACTCAACCCGATTTAGATGATACACCTACTAGCCCTGTTGTTAACCAAACTAATAATAATCCAAATGATGCCCCGACTGACCCTCCTATAGTAACCCCTACTTTTAATAGACAACGTGCTAAACGGTCCGAAACATCTATTTTTTGGCACTTTTTTACTCAACTAAGAGATCAAAATAAGGCTAAGTGTAAAACTTGTGGGCTCTTGATGACTCATAAATTTAATGACCACCGTGGCGGTACAGGTAGTTAGAGTTAACACATATTGAAACTCCCTGATGCTAAAATTAGATTTGAACAAATGAAAGCTAAGCAAGAGGGGACAAGTGTAGGTACTCAGGTTAACCCTAGTACCGGGTCAAATCTAGTTCAACCGGGAATTAACATTATTACCGGTGGCATTTTATATTACGATCCAAATAAAGATCGTGAAGAATTGACAAAAATGGTTACTGTTATGTATTTACCATATAGTTTTCCCTCTAACCCTCACGTTGTCCATTATTAGAAGAATTTTTAATCCTACCTATAAAGGATGGCCTCGCATAACCGTAAAGGCTGATATTTATAAATATAAACATGAATATGAACAATATTTACGCTATTAATTTACTCATATTAGTAATCGCATTTCTATTACTACTAATATTGGTAAGAGTGGTAATGACTGTGATTATCTTACTGTTACCACTCATTGGGTTGATGAGGAATGGATAATGCAAAAGCGCATTATTGCTTATAGAATAATTACTTCAAGCCACACATGTAAGTTTATTGCTAAGACAGTTCATGATATTTGTAAATATTTTTGCATTACAGATAAAATAATGGCAGTTTCAATGGATAGTGCTTCTAGTAACACTAATGCTATAGGCTATCTTACAACTACACTAAGTTCTGCATTTAGTAATATTTTCCATGTTAGATGTATTTGTCATATTTACCATTTAATCGTCGGTGATGGTTTGAAAACTTTAAATGCTGAAATTGCAAAGGTTAAATTCGCTCTTCATTGGCTTTTTTATGCAAACCGTAGAAGTAGAGTTAGAGAATATTATAAAAAATGTGATGAATTTGGCCTTAGAGAAAGAAAGGTTCCTAAATCTTGTCCGACTAGGTGGAATTACTTGTATGAAAATTTAGTTGTTGCATATGAATATAGAAACCCAATAAGCGCAACGTATAATGCTCGTGTTAGTAGTGATGATGGTGATGATGATGGTCACCTTACAAATCAAGATTGGGCTAATGTTAAAATTCTTTAAGATTTTTTTAGAACATTTTCATGTTGCTACAAATGAATTATCTGGGCAATATTATGCTACTATTTCTAACTGTTTAGTTTATATTTCAGCACTTGCAGAATTATTTACTCAATTTTCAGAGGGTGGGGTAGTTTACCAATATGCTATTGATGATATGAAAGATAAGTTTAAAAAATATTTTTTCCCTATCCCCCCTCTTTATGGTATTGCAGCCATGTTAAATCCTACAATGAAATTAGGAGGTCCTCACTATTGGTATACTCAGATTTATAATGCTTTACCTCTTTCACCTGAGGAATTTGCTACACTTAAAGATGAAAAAGAATCAATTAAAATAAATGCTCAAACAATTTATAATGCTTATCAAGTAGCATTAGATCATGCTAGACCAAATATTCCAACTCCTACCTCGTCTAGCTCGCAGGTTCCTAAAAGAGTTGCGGGGCTAAAAGCACTTAGTTCTTGGACGGGGTTCAAGGGTTCTCAAGGTGATAATATTGGTGATTGTTCACAACTAAATGAGCTTCAAGTTTATTTGTCGCAGGGACTTGAATCAGAGAATCCAGACGGCACCTTCAATGTTTTGGAATGGTGGAAGGACAAGAAAAACACTGTCTGGTTCTTTCAAGGATGGCTCGAGATATTTTAAGTTCAACAGTGGCATCGGAGAGCGTTTTCAGTCAAGCGAGACTTCAAATCGGTGATCATAGAGCATCATAGAGCGTCTATGAGGGAGAGCTTAGAAAAATCAGTACTCTTCAGAGATTGGATCCGGTCGGAAAGAAGAAATTTTGGACTTGCTGAATCACAACCGGATATAGACGAAGCTTATGAAGAAATGCTAGCGGAACTTGCGGAGGATGCTGCTTCGCCCGGAAGCGGTGATGAACAAGCTTCTTTTCCGCCACCACCAACGGAAATTCCTCCCAACCTTGAAGGATTTATGAAATTTGTTAGAGATACTATGTAGATTAATATGTAACTTGTATTTTGGCACATCTTGATTAGTTTTTTTTATTTTTAATGGTGGTATTAGTACCTTAGTTGTGCTCATTCCATTGGGGGGAGGAAAACTAAGAAAGATATTGTCATTTTTTAAATGTCGTATTAATAAAAATTATAAAGCATTTCCTTGAATATTTGTGTTTACACTTGAATTACAATACATAGGTCATAATTATATAATATAATTTACAATAAATTATCTTAGATAATATAATATAATTACATAACAAAAATTTTGTAACTCTAGAATCACACTTATATAATATAATTTACAATAAGTGCAAGTTTGAATATCTCTTTACTATTTTTTGTGTGTTTAAACTTGAATTACAAGACATACGTCATAATTATATAATATAAATACATTAAAAAAAAATTAAATAGCCAACGGCTAAAATTTCAAAAACTAGCCGTTTGGCTAGTTTAAAAAAATAGTCATTTGGCCCCCAAACTTTGTTTTAACCCCAAACTTTTTATAATTACACTTTTTTCCTATTCTCAACTATAAATACCCCCTCATTCTTTCATTTTTACTCACAAAATCATCAATCTCGCTCAATCTCTCTCTACTCAAATTCTCAATTCAAGTTAAATCATGCCCGATGATTTTAGAGTTACCCCATTTGTTCGGGAACACTATAATTTGGTAGAAGAAAATGAAGAAACTTACACGATATCGTGCAAGTATTGTGGTTTTGTCTACACTCGGCGAAAGTTGGAAGGCACATGCTCTTTAAGGAGGCATATAATCAAGTCTTGTCAAGCGCGTCTTCAAGACATTCGTATCTAATATTTTAAGTTTATTTCAAACTTGTGTTATTTTAATTTTATTAGACGTATTATGCTTAATGTTGTAGTTTGTTAAATTAATTTGAAGTACTATTAATTTATTATGCAATGTTAGTGCAAGTTTGAATATCGCTTTACTAATTTTTGTGTTTAAATATGAATTACAAGATTTATGTCACAAGATTTACAAGAAATTGCCTTACATAAAAAAAAATTAAAAAAAAATAGTTCGGACCCATTTAGGCCCGTTTGGCCCGCGGGGCCAGCCCACTTAGCCCGGGCCCATGTGGGATTAGGCCCGTAGGGGCCCGGTTCCACCCATTTGGCCCAGGACCGTTTAGCCCGGGCCCGCCTAACCCAGGGCCGCATAGCCCAGACCCGTTTAGCCCGCCTCGCTTGGCCAGTTTGGCCCGGGCCCAACCCAGATTACAGCCCTAGGAGGGGGACAAGTTCTAAAATACACACACACCACCCTTAGAGAAGGAGTGTCCATCACCTCAGGTCCTGCACCAAGAGGGAGGAAGAGCTTAGAATCTTTGTGTTCATCTGTAGTTCAATTCCATCAAATAAACGAAGATCTATCTCGCCCCAGATTGGGTGAATCCTTTCCTTCATTTACTTTCCATTACTATTTGATGTTATTCAAGTTGCCATCTTTTCTTATATTATGAAACTCAATCGATTCTATAACCGATATTTAGGTTCAACTATGTTAATATACTCCTGCTTGTGACTTTTAATCTAGAGTTAATTATCTTTGGCTGAGATTTACCCTCTATCTCCTCATTCGATTAGTTTAATTAAAAGGTTCCAAACTGTTTGGTCAAACAATTTGGCACCGTCTGTGGGGATTTTCTAGCCAAAGTCTTAGTTTCCCTAGATCTAAATTCAGTCCTAGCTCCATTTCCCGTTCGTTGTAGCTTCATCCTTTTGTTACGGACGCAAACTTGAGAAGTTTGTAGGCAAGCTCTTGAAATAGCCAAACCAACCAAGGTTAGATCCTTGCATGAAATCAAACTTATGTTCGATATCTATACGAAAGCTACACTGTGCTGTAGTAATAGTTCTGGTGCGTTATGAGCACAAGTTGTCAGATTACGACCACGACCATTATGCACTGGGCACGTCTACAATCCTATTTCCATATTAATGCTAAATATCAATCTATACCTTATGCATATTGCCTTCTCTCTCGTAGAAAGGAATGACAACCTGATGTGTAATGCTTTGAAATGGCAAACGTGTCCCGCATGTATGCTTGTGGTGTGACTTATGTTTTTGTTATCTTTGTGCACCCGGGACTGGATCAAACTGGGACTCGAACTCGAGTTCCCAATGGGCGAAGTAAGGCGTTAGTCCGTAAGGTGCCCAGGTTTGACTAACGATGAAGTTAAGCACGAAGCTGAGATCAGATCTGAAGCTAGCACTCAAGTACGGAACAAAACGAGTTGTTCTACGGCGCGACTCTCAGTTCGTTGCCAATCAAACCGAAGGTACTTTCTAGATCTAAGGAGCGGAGACAACCAAAAACACCAATCCAAACACCCACAAGATGTCACCCGAGCGCCGAAACAAGCAACCTTACCAAACTGGTAGCAGCCACGAAGCATAGGTAGAGAAGGGAATGCGGTCGCTCCCTTCCGCTCGTCAACCAATCAGTCGAGATAACAAATGATTTCGTTTGTTTTTAACTTGTTATTTATTTTTAGAGTGGGACAGGAACAAGAGCATTCTCCCAGATATGCGAACAGGAAACAACCGCCGTAAAAAAAATGCTCCACGAAAATGCTCTGGCTCCTTCGAAAAATGGCACATCAAGAAAATGCTCTGCGCCATGTCATCCTGCAGGCAACGGTCAAGCGAAACACCCCAGTAAGTCGATACTTAACACCATAAAGAAAAAGTCAGAATAGACTGTGACTGAGTTTCCAGCCCAGAAAACATGGAAATCACTGCAACATAGGTAGGCAGAACATAAGTGCGCAAAACTCACCTACGTACTCGCCAAAGCAACGTTGCGTTCACACAACCAGTTACATTCGTCCTCGCTCGAATTAAATGCGGATTGGGATATCTCGAAGCTTAAGTGATAAGTTCATCGCCCGGCCTGTCAACTTCTTCTCTAGGCCGAGCAATGAAGGGACTAGATAGATTGGAATTTCTCGAATGTATGTACGGATTGAGCAGAAACGTGAAACTATTCTCTGACGAATGAATCAGCGGAGCAACATATGGTATTCTTATGTAACTCCACCAAGTTTACACATCACACAGCAACAGGAAATGTACATTTAACCTCGCTCGAATCAACTACGGTTATATTCAACCTCGTTCAAATTCACGCCCCTGCGGCCCCCGATCATCGCCGATTAAAAGAGTCAAATTCGACCTCGCTCGAATTTGCAAGTTAAATTCGACCTCGCTAAAATTTGCAACAAGTTGAATTCGACCGCGCTCGAATTAATTACAAGTCAAATTCAACCTCGCTCGAATTTGCAACAAGTTGAATTCCACCTCGCTCGAATTTGCAACAAGTTGAATTCGACCTCGCTCGAATTACTTGCAAGTCAAATTCGACCTCGCTCGAATTTGCAACAAGTTGAATTCGACCTCGCTCGAATTAATTACAAGTCAAATTTGACCTCTCCCGAATTTACAACAAGATAAATTCGATGTCACGACCCAAAACCGGTCCAGGTCGTGATGGCGCCTAACGGCGAGGTTAGGCAAGCCAACGAACAACAATAACAATGAAAGTGCGGAATACAATAACAACATGGGGTAAGGCCGTAGAAACAAGCTGAACCACAGCTAGGCCCAATACATATACAACCCCGATAACTACAACAAGTGTGTGCCAGGACTAGTGTCACAGTGTCAACGGGCGGCTACATAGATACAACAGCAGAAATACATATACAAAATATACAAGCCGCAGTCTGGAACAAAAGACTGAGCAAAATGAAACTAGGAGGCTCCAGAGGTGTTGTCAGGAAAACGCCAAGGAGACAGCTCACCGTATGGAGCGACGCCGCGATCAGTACCTATCCGCTGACGGACGAACAGACGAACCAGCCTCAATACCTGCATAGTCAAGTGCAGAAAAAAAGAAAGAAAGTGCAGCATGAGTACATATAAACAAATATGTACCCAGTGAGTATCCCGTCTAAACTCGTAAAGAGTAGTGACGAGAGGTAGAATACATACTCACTAAGGTCCAGTACATAAATAAATAAATAAGGTACATGCTGAGCAGTAAATCATGTGAGAAAATACATCAAGTAAGGACATGTAATCAACAAACATGTAACTGACCTTGACATAACCTTTCTTTGTAAATTGATCATAGGTATCACTTGTTTCCTTTCTCATTATCGGAAAT
>ML293028.1:0-12363 GCA_005239495.1 Nicotiana undulata
AATAAACCTTCGAGTTCATCAGCCACGGGAAATTCAACCTGATTAAGACAGGGAAGAGACACGATCAGGGTGAATCCGGACAGAGCTACGGGCATATTCAAGGATCTTCTAGTAATGATCCATACGTTATGTGAGCTTCATGCAACAGTTACGGTTACCCTTTGTAACGCCCCATTAATGTAATAATTAATCATTAAAGGGCGATCATTGCAAGAATCAGGTGTTATATTAAGAAACTCCCTACGTAAAAGAAGGGAATATAACTTATAAAGGGGATCGAGACTGCGAATACAACACACTTTACTTTTCGGCGTATCATACTATTGTCTTTTACTTATACTTCTTTATTTAATATTATTTTCTTGATTATCAGTAACCCGCGTTCATCCTAAAAACAGCTTTGTTCAAAGGATCTAATTCTTTGGTTAAACAAATTGGTTCCATTACCGGGAATTTGATAATCTTTGTTCACTTTTCCATTGATATCCTCTAAACTATGTCGAGCTCCAATGACAACAAACAGCAGAGGAATGGAACCCCAGTTCCATCACCTCAAAGAACCCCCCGTGGTTCAAGGGAACCATCCCCAGAAAGATCTGATAACAACCGCAATAATAATGAGCAAACGGTAGAACAAGATCGAATAAAGTAAATGATTGCAGAGTACGTGGGACAAGCTTTGCAAGAATTTGCAAGGTGATTACCAGCAGCACCACCTGCATCACTGACACCACCTCCAAACAATACAGTCACCAAGGAAAATTCTCAATCTGGATTGATACACTCGGCAAGGGGTGACACTCCTAATGAATTTCTCAAAGCAAGACCAGGCATGACTAATAACTCTGAATTACAAAATTTACTGCTAACCATGCAGAAACAGATGAAGGAACAAAACGATCGAATCGAGCAAATTCCTAGAGTACCACCTATTATCAAAGGCATTGATGTTGATAGATATTCTCAACAACCTTGGAAACCAAGAGCAACACCCTTGCCTATACCCAAGAAGTTTAAAATGCATGACGTTCCCAAGTATGATGGAACAACTGATCCACGCGACCATGTGACCGCTTTTACTACTGGAGTAAAAGGCAATGACTTAACTAAATAGGAGATTGAATCAGTCTTTGTCAAAAAATTCGGAGAAACACTCACCAAAGGATCCCTAACATGGTATTCTCTTCTCCTTGAAAATTCTATTGACTCTTTTGCTGAGCTTGCATATTCGTTTATAAAAGCACACTCCGGTGCACAAAAAGTAGAGAAAAGAATGGAAGACATATTCAAAATAAAGCAAGGAGACACGGAACTACAATGAGAAAGAATGCAATTACCCAGGGTGCGTGATAATTGGGAAGCCATGGCATTTGCAAGCAATCTAAATGACAAAAGCTCGGAAGCCACGAGGATACTCAAAGAAAGTCTAAGAGAATTCCCAGCTACAACGTGGAATGATGTATATAACAGGTACAACACTAAACTTAGAATAGAAGAAGATATCATTGCTCGTTCGAGAGATGAAGATCATTCCAGATCCAGATGTCCTGAATCAGACAGGAGAACAGGCAAAAACAGGTACAATCCTTACTTAGGACCATCGGGACGTAAAACTCGTCCCATGTTCGAAAACACTAGGTCAGATTATAGACCACCAAGCAGAGACGTGGGCTCATCCTCATCCACAGAAAGGATCGAGATGAATGACCTAGAGGTAATGCCCGAGTTGGAAATCATATCTTTAATGTAAGTACTCCTGAACTTGTTTCAATATTAAGAAATATGAGAGATAAGGTTAAATGGCCCAAAGAGATGTGGTCAAAACCAAATAAAAGGAACCCAAATTTATGGTGTGAATTTCATAATGATCATGGACACAGAACTGCAGATTGTAGATTCCTACAAGGAGAAATAGAACACTTATTGAAACAGGGCTATTTAATAGAATTGTTTAGTGATAAAGGTAAACAAGCATATATGAAGAACATGCAGGAGCCCCCAAAGCCTCCTTCTCCAAAGCGAACCATCAACGTGATAGATGGAGGAGAGGAAGTAAACGAAATAGTTTTCCAATTAGCATCGAAGGTCACAATTACCCACCAAAAGCGGGTTCGAGAAGATCCAGCTAAACATGAAATAACCTTTGATGATGCAGATTTTGGCGGGCTAATGCTTCCCCATAAACATGCTCTGGTAATATCCTTACTCATTAATGACACGAACGTTAAAAATGTGTTGATTGATCCAGGTAGTTCAGTCAATATTATCTTGTTAAGAGTCGTGGAAGAGATGCTCATGGGAAATAAAGTTATCCCAAAGGCACGAGCCATATCAGGGTTTGATAACTCAACAGTGATAACGAAGGGAGAGATCGAACTAAACACTTACGCCGAGGGAGTAACTAAGAGCATCAAATTCCAAGTCATCTATACTGACATGGCTTATAACGTAATTATGGGAAGGCCCTGGATCCATGACATGAAAGCAGTTCGATCCACTCTTCACCAGGTAATCAAATTTCCCTAAGAATGGGAATCAGACAAATTAGGGGTGATCAACAGGCCTCCAGAAATATAAATTCCGTAGCACTTTATAACAAAAAAGAGACGGAAGAATCGGAAGATAGAGGAATCTTCCAAACAGATGTCACTGGTCAAACAAGTACGGAAAACGTTACTGACCAAACCGGTACGCAAGAAGTGAATGTTCAAACCGATACGGGAAGAGATACCCACGAGAAGGTGACCACGGGAGATGCGTTGGACCACATAGATATGGACTCTAGACCGGACTTCATTCATGAACCAGAAGAAGACGAACACATCAAAAAAACTACGGAAGAGCTCGAAGCTGTTCCATTGTTTGAGCAAAAACCTGAACAGAAGGTGTATAAAGGCACGAGGCTGAGCCCCGATTGAAAAGGTACGTTAATTGATTATTTAAAGGCTAACACAGATTGCTTTGCGTGGTCCCACTCAGATATGACAGGTATTCCAACAGAAGTGATGACTCATAAACTAAATGAAGATCCGTCCTTCGTACCTGTTAAGCAGAAAAAAAGAAAGCAAGGACCATTCAAGAACCAAGTGATTGACGAAGAGGTACAAAAACTCTTGAAAATTGGTTCGATACGAGAGGTAACGTACCCTAATTGGGTAGCTAATATTGTGGTAGTACCTAAAAAGAATGGCAAATGGAGGGTATGTGTAGATTATACAGATTTAAATAAAGCATGCCCCAAAGATTCATTCCCATTACCACATATAGATCAAATGATTGATTCCACCGCAAGTCATGAATTCTTAAGCTTTCTATATGCATATTCTGGTTATAATCAGATTAAAATGGATCCCTCAGACGAGGAAAAAACTTCCTTCATTACAAATAGGGGTACTTACTGTTATAAAGTCATGCCTTTTGGCTTGAAAAACGCTGGAGCCACCTATAAAAGGCTGGTAACCAAGATGTTCCAAGAACATCTGGGAAAAATGATGGAGATCTACATTGATGATATGCTTGTAAAATCAACACGGGCGGAAGACCATTTCCAACACATTTCTATTACTTTTGATATTTTACGCAGGTACAATATGAAGTTAAATCCGAAAAATGCGCTTTTGGTGTACAATCAGGTAAAGTTTTGGGTTTCCTTGTATCAAACATGGGAATAGAGGTAAATCCCGCTCAAATTAAAGCTATAGAAGAAATACTTGATATACTAACAAATAAAAAGGAAGTTCAAAGACTGATAGGGAGAATAGTAGCTTTGGGAAGATTTATTTCCAAGTCTTCCGAAAAAAGTTTTAAATTCTTTTCAGTCCACAAAAAGCAGAATTAGTTCGAAGGGACTGAAGAATGTCAGCAGGCCCTCAAGAATTTGAAGGCTTATCTATCAAAACCTCTGTTGCTGTCAAAGCCAAAAGAAGGGGAAAGATTGTACATCTACCTAGCTGTCTCAGAAATTATTGTAAGTGCAGTATTGGTAAGAGAACAGGTAAAAAATCACCTATTTATTACGTAAGTAAAATTTTACTAGATGCTGAAACCAGATATCCACACCTAGAAAAGTTAGCCTTAGCTCTAATAATGGCATCTAGAAATTTGCGACCCTATTTTCAATGTCATCCAATCAGTGTCGTGACTTCATATCCTTTATGAAATATATTGCATAAGTAAGAACTGTCAGGAATATTAGCCAAGTGGGAAATAGAATTAAGTGAGCATGAAATAATATATTAGCCTAGAACTGCAATTAAGTCACAAATATTGGCTGATTTTGTTGTTGCCTTTAGTAGTAACATTGCCCCTGAAGTTGAAAAGAAGTTACAACTCTTTAATGGTGCTAATCCGAGTCTATGGACCCTATTTACTGATGGCTCTTCCAATATAAAAGGTGCCGGCTTAGGCATGGTCTTAATATCACCCACGGGTGAGAAGACACAACAAGCTATTAAATGTTATCCTATAACTAACAATGAAGCAGAGTATGAAGTGGTCATTGCAGGCCTCGAACTAGCATGAGAACTCTCAATCGAGCAAATCGTAATCAACAACGACTCCCAACTAGTAGTAAATCAAATGTAGGGGATTTACATCGCTCGAGAGACTCGGATGCAACAATATCTGCAGAAGGCACGAGAACTCGTAACAAAATTCCAAACATGGAAGGTAATACAAATACCTAGAGAATAAAATGCAGAGGCAGATGCATTAGCAAACCTCGCAGCAGTTACAAAGGTAACAAACAAAGACAATGCAATTGTCATTCATCTAGTCCATTCAGCAATCGACCAAGACAGAAATGAGGTAACTTTCAACAATTTAACCTGGGATTGGAGAAAAAAAATTCTTAATTTTTTGCAGAATGGAACCTTACTTGAAGATAAGAAAACAGCTCAAGAACTTCGCCGCAAAGCTGCACGGTACTGCGTCATTCGCAACTCATTATATCGCAAGATGTTCGGAAGACCCCTAGATAAGTGCCTTGGACCTAATCAAACGGAGTGCGTGATGAAAGAAGTCCATGAAGGACACTGTGGAAATCATTCAGGAGCGAGATCCTTGGTAAAAACCCTAATCAAAGCCGGGTGTTATTGGCCTATGATGGAAGAGGATGCCGAAAACTTTGTATCCAAATGCGACAGGTGCCAAAGGTTCGCAAATAACATGCATCGACCGACATAATTATTGAATCCAATCATATCTCCATGGCCCTTCATTAAATGGGGGATGGACATAGTGGGACCTCTTCCCCCAGCTAAAGGACATGTGCGGTTTCTACTCGTACTTACTGACTATTTCACAAAATGGGTAGAGGTAGAAGCGTTCAAACAAGTATGGGAAAAGGAAGTTAAAAACTTTTTATGGCGAAACATAATATGCCGCTTTGGGATACCGATGGAGATCGTGTGTGATAATGGCCCACAATTCATAGGGTCTCAAATAACAGAATTGTTTGAAAGTTGGCAAATCAAACGGATCACTTCAATGCCGTACCATCCCGTGGCTAATGGTCAACCTGAGTCAACAAATAAATTAATCATCAACAATATAAAGAAGCGGCTAGATAAAGCCAAAGGAAACTGGCCTGATGAATTACCAGCGGTATTATGGGCATACAGAACAACATCAAAAACAGCCACGGGAGAAACTCCATTCGCACTTGTCTATGGCTCAGAAGCCTTAATACCCGTGGAGATTGGCGAACCAAGCATAAGGGTTATAACAGCCACGGAGGAGGCAAACAACGATGAGTTAAGGATTAATCTGGACCTGCTCGAACCACGAAGGGAAGCATCATTAATACGGATGGCAGCTCAAAAACAAATCATAGAGAGTTACTACAACCGAAAAGCTCATCTCAGATACTTCAAGATTGGGGACTTCGTCCTCAAAAAAGTCTTTCAATCAACAAAAGAAGCAGGCGCAGGAAAGCTGAGTCCAAATTGGGAAGGACCCTACAAAGTCTGAGGCATAGATGGGAAGGGTGCCTACGAACTGGAAGCCATGGACGGCAGAATCTTACCAACAAGCTGGAACGCCATCTACTTGAAGAAGTACTACTTCTAAGGAAAAGAAGTATCCCCATTAGGTATCGCACATTCGATTTTATTTTGAACATTTAAAATTTTACTAACTTTTTTAGATGATATGCATAAAGCTAACCCATCACCAGATGATGATATTAGACCTGCAAAGACGCGAGGAAATAACACAATTCCCTATCTAGGGTTACACTTTCTGATGGACATTTTAAAGGGTTAAGCAGTCATCATCAAAAAAAATATATACCTTTGAGTCCCGCACGTTCTTCCTTTTCAGGAAAAGGACCACAATGAAGGAATAGTCAAGTGCTCGAGATTTCATTCTTCAAAGCTCAAACACTTGGGGGACTATACAGTATGGAAGGCTAAGACGAAGCAAAGAAGACTATCAGAGAGTCAAAGATCGAGCCTAAAGATCCATCTACCCAACAAATCAAGTGATACAAGCAAAATCGAAAAGAGCTGGAGACTCAAATTCAAAGCCTAAATAAAAAAACCTTTGAACATGTTCGTGTTAAAAGGAATAATATTAGCTACAAGGAAAAAATGCACATCTTTGTACTTATTCAAAACTGTTGTAACAAAAACAGTTAGGGTAAAAGATCATCATCATTGTACTCATTCAAAAACTGTTGTGATTAAAAAAACAGTTACGAAATCTTTGTACTCATATAGAAAATTGTTATCAAATAAAATAGTTATAGATGAAAGATCAAAACCCTTGTATTTGCTCAGAAAATTATTATCAAATAAAACAACTACGGATGAAAAAACATTTCCTTTGTACTTATTTAAAACTGTTATCAACAAAAACAGTTACGGGTAAAAGCCCCGATCATTATAAAAACTGTTACTAATGAAAAACAGTTGTTTCCTTGTATTAATTCAAAAAAACTGTTACCTATGAAAAACATTTACGAGATACAAGTGTGTATCAAATATGTTAAATGAAAACAGTTGCAACATGAGTTTTAGACGATAAATCAAACACATGTAACATGTCAGGAAAGTTCAAACGAAAAACTTTCTTCAGAAGTATTCTTAAACATGTGAAAAATTCCTATCACTCTATTGCATTATTACACCATCATGAAGTTGAGACGCCTTCTTCATTAAGTGTCAATAAAAAAGAAAGGGCCCTCTTTCACAAACAAAGGCTATTACAAATAAGGCTCACATTTTATACAACACCGTGCCTACTATGAAAAGGTACGAGTGATTTCAGCATCTACATCAAAAATTCAGAGGTAAAACAAAAACCTCAAAAATCAAAACATGCAAATGACTAAAGAGTGAAACAAAAGCTCAAAACAAAAAGTCACACTTTGCATACATTTAAAAAAGAGCGGCTAAGTAAGAACTAAGTACTAACTAGTACTTAGCTGCATATAGTTTATACATTAAAATGCCCCTAAGTTGTCAGTTGGGGAATTTAGAAAGATTCAAATTTATCCCCCGATGGAGCTGGGGGTAACCACCAATCAAATAAAAAAAAAAGAGGGTGAATCAATACTTTAATCTTCTTGAGGAGGAGGATTGACTTCTTCACCGGTAGGAGGAACGAGAGCAACTTGGGATGAAGAGGCACGAGCATCAGGAGTCTCACCATCAGGTGAAGAGAGGTTATGACCTTGTTGAGCCTTCTCCATGGCTTCCTTAGTTTTAGCTATTTCAGCACTAAGGTTGAAACCCTCTTGACTCATTTCCGTCAATGTGTCAAGGCGAGAATTCATATACGCCCAACTCACATCAACAGAAGCCGCCTCTTCAAGATCTTCATAATCCCTTGCCCATACTTGAAGCTCAGCTCTCAGCCCGTCCTTCTCCGCTTCAGCAGCTTCATGGGCAGCCCTCAACGGTACAATCGACTCCTCCAGAATTTTAATTCTGTCTAAAGCATTACGAAGATTCTCCCGAGTACGGGTGAGTGATTGCACGAGCTCGCCTGAATATTCCTCCTTCTGCCCCAGCAAGGCTTTCAAGTTCCTAATCTCCTTTGAGGCACGGGATAACTGCTCAGCAAATGAAGATTCCAGAATGCTCTTGCCCCTATCAGCTTGATTGGAAGAAGCCTTCTCCACTGCCAGTTCTGCTTCCATGAGTCTCATCTGCCGCTTCAAGGTCCTCCTTTCCTCTTCTAGGGCATCCATGTCAATCCTTAAGCTGTCATACTGTGCCTTCCAATTATCAACATCAACCCGCAACTCTTTTATCTCCTGATCCGTATTTGAGATCCTCTTCATGAGCTCCATGCCTATAAGATTACTCTACAAGAAATAAACCAATTAGATATGATATACGAAATGAAATGAGATAAACTGCACCATACCTTCAAATATGTATGCACAACTTCATTTGCCCATGTAAGGGCATTGTGGCTAGCTAGCTTGGACTTCTCCGTTGGACCTATCAAGGGCTTAAGCCACACTTCGGGCTCACCCGTTTTCTTGAAAAGACTCCCCTCAACCGGAACTTCTATTATGCCGCATCTCCCTGCTGAAAGACCCTACTTCCCTAACGGAAGGCATGGAAGCAGGCAGAGGTGAAGCAGCAACAGACACAGAGGATTGAGGAGCTAAAGAAGCTACGGGCAAAGAAGCAGGCACAGAGGATTGAGGAGCTAAAGAAGCCACGGGCAAATCAGCAGGCACAGAAGATTGAAGAGTTTAGGAAGCCACGGGCAAAGCAACAGCAGAAGCAGTAATAGCCAAAGGAGCAGAGGAGATACTAGGATCAGATAAGACAACTTCTCTTAAAGAAGCGGGAAAGACAGCCAAGGGGACTTCATCAGAGGCAAGACCAAAGCCTTCATGGAACAAGTAATCTACAGATTCATGAACGGGAGAAGGTGAAGCATCTTCAGAGGTAGAGGGTCTGACTTCAGACACGGAAGGCAAAGTCATGGGTGTAGACTCATCGTCCGAAATCACCTGCATTCTCCGTGACCTGTGCACCAAAACACCCTCCTCTTCTTCTCCTTCTTCTACAGATCGAGACTCACCAACCTTCCTATTCGATGAAGACGAACCAACAATTATCTCTTGGGCATGGGCCAGAGACATATTCGGAATAGATGTAGAAGACACCCCACGAGCAGAAAATCCTATCAAAAAGGAAAAGGTTAAGCAAAAAAAGGAAAAAGGCTCGAGTAAGGAAAGAAGCAGAAACAAAAGCTTCACTTACCGTGGGTCTTCGCTTGCCAACTGTACTTCCCAGCGAAGTACTTCCAAGATCTTTCTTCCAAAGGAGCAACATGCAACAATTTTTCTACCCAATCACGGATACCAGAGACATTCTCAACAGTACCCATGATTGCTGAGAGAAAAAGAAACATATACGGTGTTAGTAAAGCATCTCAAGTCGGAAAGAAGGAAAATAAATAAATGTGAGCTAAAATGTACTCACGTGCACGATTCCACTTCTCAGGGAAGGGAAGATTTTCTTCACCCACTAAACCAGCAGTGGGCACAGCGACGTACCGGAGGTACCAACCTCTGTCCTTATCATCTCAGGGGTTACCAACACTCTTTTACTCCTGGCAACCAGAGTAAAAACCCCACGGTAAGTAAAAGGAACCGAGGCTAAAGAAGCTAAACTCCTAAGACATGCGACAACTCACCACATAAGCGGACCAACTTGCCCTAAGCAAATATTGAAGAAACGGCAGAATTCAATTATGACTGGATCAATGGGGAGGTCTAAACCCTAGAGCAAAAGGGTACGTATAAACAAAAGAATATCCCGTCTTGTAAGACGTTATTCTTTGATTACTATTCTAAATATAGACAGGGAAATCAGATCTCCAAAAACACTCCCTACGAACAAGGGAAATCTGACCTTCAGTAATAAGGGTTGGATACCTTTCAGCGCTATCAAGGGAAGAAGACTGATCTACGAGAACTTGATTGTCTCTAGTAAAAACAAACTCAGCGGGAATAATTTCGTCAACTCTAGGTTCACGAAGGTGTTCATCTCTACCTCTACACAAAGACCGGGAAGCCCTAGCCCTTGGAGAAACTAGAGACCTAGCATAAGGAAGGGAGACTATCTAAGAAGAAGAAGAAGAGCCTCTCGAAGGAGTGTATCCTAGACTCCTTAGTCTACCACCCCTCCGACTCCTAGTAGGAGCAGAAAATGGTGTTAAATTCTCAACATCTATTATTCTTTTGGGTTTATTTGAAGAAGACATGTTTACAAAGGCAAGAAAAAATTCTTTACAAGTAAAAGAGACAAGTTAGAAAGTGTTTCGTGGAAGCAAAGAAAAGAAGAAAGGTATTTATACTTGAGAACAACCGTCAAACATGGGGAAAAAAATGATGAAAAGTCATAAGTGAAACTATCACTTCGGGACTGACGCAGCCGCAAAATGCCCTAAAAGGCGCAGAGTAACTGCAGAACCAATTCGGGAAGGACATATGGTTTGAGCATTAAATAGAAGTGACCAACGACGCCTATGTTCAGAGAAGGATACAATGTTTCAAGGTAAAGCGGCGGCAAAATATTCCCTCCATAAATGCGTATCCACTTACCAAATATTAATCGATAAATAAATGGTAAGTGGAGGGACTATCTATATTGGTAAAAAGAGTCTCACACGTAAGCTAATTCTAGACAACTCAGCCGGCTACGTGGACAAGAAAAAACGCGATAGCTGGATATGATTCTATAAAGAGGTACGTAACAAAGAGGCACGACTCAATAAACCTTCGAGTTCATCAGCCACTGGAAATTCAACCTGATTAATTTCTACCTGGACTGTGCTGTGCGGAGCCGCTCCTGTATCTAATTTACCTTTTCCAAGGCATCTCTCACCAAATCTGTACCAAATAACTTAGACTCGTTAGACTCAAACCCCCCGATGGGAGAACAAAATTGCCGACCATATAAGGCCTAAAATGGAGCCATCTCAATGCTGGACTAATAACTTTTGTTGTAAGCAAACTCTGCCAAAGGCAAGAATTGATCCCATTGTCCCCGAAAGTCAAGCACACAGGTTCTAACCATGTCCTCTATGATATGAACTGTCCGCTCTGACTTCTTGTCGGTCTGAGGATGACACACAGTGCTGAGCTGTACACGGGTACCCAACTCACTTTGTATGGCTCTCTAGAAATGCAAAGTGAACTAAGGGCATCTATCTGATACGATGGAAACAGGCACACCGTGCAACAAGACTATCTCCTGAATGTAAATCTGGGCCAACCTCTCTGATGTATAACTAGTGGCTATTGGCATGAAGTGTGCCAACTTGGTCAACCTATCAACAATTACCCAAACTGCATCGAACTTCCGCAAGGTCCACATCAATCTAACCACGAAGTCCATAGTGATGCGCTCTCACTTCCACTCAAGTATAGTCATCTGCTAGAGTAGGCCTCCTGCCTCTGGTGCTCATACTTAGCCTGCTGGAAATTTAGACACCTAGCAACATACTCAACTATGTCCTTCTTCATCCACCGCCACCAATAGTGCTGTCTCAAATTCCGATACATCTTCGTAGCACTTGGAGAACTGTGCGCCTCCTCTAGAATCCTCTCCCTCAAGCCATCGATATTAGGAGCACATATACGACACTGGAGTCACAAGAATCCATCCTCGTCAACAGAAACCTCTTTGGCACCACCCTGTAGTTGCGTCTCACTAAGAACTGGCAAGTACGAATCATCAAATTGTTGGGCCTTGATCTGCCCAATAATGAAGACTAAGCAACAACACAGTCAGGAACTCGATTGGGCTCTGAAATGTCCAGCCTCACAAGTCTGTTATCCAAGTACTGAATTTCCAACGCTAGTGGCTGATGAGTGGCGATTTTACCACTCATTTTGGCCTCTTTTCAGTAGATTTTGTGTTGCTAAATTGATATTTGAGGTTGCTATCAGTGTATAATTGTTCTATTTGTAGGAAAATGATGCCATGAAGTGGTTAAGGTCAAATTGGAGTGAAATTGAGCAACAAAGAGTAAAGAAGAGAAAAGAGGGGAGCAATGGCCAAATGCGATCGCATATGCAACATGCGAATCGCATTTCGAGCCCAGAGATCGCATACCACAACAGAAAGTTGAGTCAAGATTAATGAGTGAAATGTGGTCGAATATGCGATCGCATATCTCAAATGGGGTTCGCATTTGAGTCGCATCACCATCTGGTGCCTGAAGCTACATTGTAAATGCGACGCACGAATGCGATCGCATATCACTAATGCGGACCGCATATCTCAAATGCGACGACCCTCTGGGACCTAGGGTTTTGATGTGCGACGGAAAGAGTGAAGATGCGAATCGCATCCCTGATATGCGACAGGGATGCGATCGCATATCAGC
>ML293030.1:0-10731 GCA_005239495.1 Nicotiana undulata
GCCACGGGGCGCGTCCAAGGGGTCATGGGGCATGGATGGAAAGCCGCCCATGACAGTACTCATTCCGTCAAGTTGAAGTGTTCAAATGGGAAAACTGTAAGTTTATGTATCGGCTTTGCAAACTGGTGCAAATTTAAGTGGCCAAGAAGCCATTTCGCCAAAATAAAAATCCACAACTAAATAAAACCAAACACTAAAATGCTTCCATGTGGTAAATGCATCTACTTTTTAAGGACTAGAATGACATGTGTTCTTCTTTTCTCAATGACCTGTATTCTTTTCTTCACGGTTTTTCTTCTACTTTATATAAAATAATAATGGGTGCGAGTGAGGACTATAGTGAAGCCATGAAAAAAGAAGAAGTTGCTTTTATAAGAAGAAGAGAGATGCATTTGCATGCACTTTAACATTGGATTTTTACCTTTAGCAGGTTAGGTTGGGTGTATGAGTGGATTTTTTATGTTTTGTTTGGCCGTTAATTATTTTATTTGGTCCAAAAGTATTTAAAAAATCCATATGGACTGCCACATCATATTTTCCAACTTGAAAGTTTGATAATTCCGGTTGAGTGACAATTTGTGCAATAGGAATAGTTTGTTAAGTCTAAATCTAAGTTTCAATGATTACAACCTATTTACATTGATTTGCATATATCAAGGTATCAACGAAAGGAAAGAAAACTGTCAAGAAGCTGTCGAAAGAAAGAAGCGGATGATGATTAAGCCCAAGGAGTTATGCTGAATCAAAGGAGCTTATGATGCTTAATCAAAGTACAAGAAAAAGAAAACTAAATTTATCATATCTTTTCAGCCTCAATCGAAGGAGATCAAGACTACCAAACAAGAAAATATATCTAGTAAAGGCCAGAATTTCCTGCATCCTCAATTAGCACAGTCGAAGGCTCGAATCTCTCCACAATGTAAGGTACAAGGAAAGTCATGAACAAATCCGGCCCTTCCCTAGAGCAGGATTTGAGAGGCGCTCCTTGGGCCAGATCCCTTTGAAGATCATGTGCCTCTATAAAAGTCAATGTACAATGGCTCTCAAACTCTCCCATAAGAAGTATGCTCAGATCAAATAGAAGGCTTGCGCAACAAGAAACATTGTCTTCTAAATCTCTCTACTTCTTAGCCCAAACACTGTATTCCTCAGTTTACCACTGTCATAAAAGATAAGAAGAGTTAGAACGCAAAAGAGAGTGGTGTCATTATTCAAGATACATTGTTGCTATACTTTGTTGGTGGTGAACGAGTTTAAACCATTATTGTTGTAATTGCTTTCAAGATCTAAGGAAACCCTTGTGACCCAAGGAAAACTGGATGTAAGTACCATACCGGTACCAAACCAGTATAAAATTTGTTGTGTTATTCTGTTCTTTTTGTTTACTGTTCACATTGTGCACGAAATCTAGTCGACTAAAATCATCGTCAACTATATTTCTGCGTTTTGCTCCTACTTTTTTTTTACCCTTCATTGCCAGAAAAAGGATCAACCATATTACAAGTGATAAATATAGATTACAGATGCTTTAAGAGGTGCACCTCTGTGTTCTATATTCATATTGGCTTTCGCCATTAACAAGGCTACCACCTTGACTCTCAATAAATTTGAAAGGGGAATGCGTAGAAGAACTTTGTCTTTCATAAGAATGTCATATATCAGATTATCCTTTGATCTTAGATCGGTTGAGTGGTTTCATTTCAAAATGAAATTGTAACGTGTTTATGAATCCAGTGAGATTCCAACTGGAAAATGGTTGAATTTGCAAGCAGTGTGAAAGGAACAATCTTGAATCTTTTGAAAAAGAAAAGATTACCACCACAGTATCGATATCTATAGCTCCAGAGTGTTGAACTTGGATAAAACAAACACAAGTTCTACAACTAGTGTGACCATAAATTGCAAACGTGCCGACCCTGCGTGAATACATGATGCTTTTTGCACCGGGCTGTCCTTTTTTCAAGAACTTGCAAAACTATATGGCTTTTGCCCTCTGATTCTAACATAAGTTAGCAGAAAGCTCTCGCTTAAAACGAAACTACTGATCAAAATATGCGCCAACACATAGCCAAGGTAGTCTTCAATGAACGAGGCTACAAGTTTATTTAAACAAAGATCATCACCTAAAAGATTCCTCAGCTCGCCTGCTAGTTTCATGCCAACATAAACTGTGACAATTAGTCCCTTCGCCGACATCCAACAAACTAAATTGGAACGGTACAGAGAAGATTAGCACGACACATACGCAAGAATAACATGTCATTTGCTAGTCAAAATTGCATTTGCATCAACATCAGGGAGGAGAGAACTGTCAAGATGACCAGAAATTTACACATAGCATTGAATTAAAAAGAAAAACATAAACACTCATGTCACCACAAATAGAAACAAACCGTGATGCAGGTCATTATACCTCCTAATATATAAAGCCTATCTAACCTGCTTTCATTTCTCATCTTTTCCTCCCTTAGCTCACTTTGCACCTTTGAGTACAGTTGACATGATTCGAGCGCCTCGTTATAATTCTTGCTCCGATTGCAGCTTAATGCTTCCTTGAGAACAAGCAAACTGTTTCTACCATCTACATGAGCACCTTCCATATCTCCCAATTGCATGCTTAATTCTGTCAGTTTGAGATTAGTCGCGACACCTCCCTCTTCTGTATAGATCACTCTGAATTTCATGAGGAGGATACACTCCACAGCTTGACAAGGAAGAATGTCCTTAGCAGGAAGAACTGAACCGAAACGAAGCACAAAATCCTTATCTGTTGGCCAATGTCTTTGCCCTCCAAGGGAACTCCAGCTTGAGAGATTAGCAGCCTGTTTTATTTTTGTATTCACAACAATCCAACTGAGCCGTATTCCGTCCCGGAGCTCTTGCCAGAGCTTACCATCTTTCCTCTCTTTCTCCATACATGTAATTGGAGGCAATCCGTCTGAAACTGATAGACTGACTTCCCCTGCGTGTTCGTCATCTCTAGTCGAGTACGTGAAAAGATCGATTCGAAATGGACAGCTGTAAAACCAACGTGAAAAACCGTTTGCATTAGGAATGCCCCAAAGGACTTTTGAGCATATTGTTTTATCTTTGTATCGTATATCGACAATAGAGACAAAATCTGATGGAGCAACAATTTCGAATTCGTCCATGTCACCATAGTATTCAGCTTCAGTCAATTCTTCAGGATACTCGAGATATTCATTCCATTGAAATTCAGGCACTTCTTTGTTCACAATAAGGGGGAAGCAATCGGCATAGAATTTTTTAAACCCACCAATAGAAGATATTAAGCTTTTGACGTCATCCCTGTTGGTTGAAGGCCACATAGAAGAGCATACGTTTTCCCATAGCTTCTCTTCCTTGGAAATCGAGCAGAATGCTTCACAGGCACAGGCAGCACTAGCCAAAGTTGCACCATCAAGACGCCTAAGTATGTCGTAGAATAGATCACTACTTAAGGATCCCATGCTTTCAGCAGATGCAACTGATGTAGCCATAGTTTGTCAGGTCATCTGAAAGGAAACCAGAAAAAGATGATTAAGCAGATTTAAAAAAAGGCAGGTGATGAATGACCTCAAGTTGCAAATCCCAGCTCATACGTCTAAAGTCACAGAGACCTCCCACATGAAGCAATCAACTAGAAGTTAACAGTTCCAGCTCGTGCTTCTAATACATATTAAAAATGATATACGTTTCTCACTTATCAATTATAATGAGATGATGCAACTTACCAGAAGCTCAAAATAGAGCAAGGTAAGAAGGATTAAATCTAGGATGTACGTTCAAATAAGGCTCCCAGGTTTAAATTTTAAGTCATCCTTTAGATACAATACAGCACCATTCAACATGCATGTGATTTTGTGATATGGGAAGCCACGGCACTTCTTCAGAATCTAGGATAATGTAGTTTCACAAGTTTAACTTTAGGCCAACCACTGAAAACAGGAAATTTTACAAAATTTTATAGAATAACTCAACGTCTGGTTTCACAAAATTTTAGATTTCTTACCTCTTTCTTCTTGCGCCAATTAATGTTCATATTCTTGAAAAGACATCTCTTGATACTAAACAATAGAATAACATGTGACCCTCTTCTATGCTTTTCCAATGACTTTAGATTCTTAAAAATGCAAAACCATAGTTGTCGGAATCTTATGATACACAATAGTTATCCCACACCATAGTCCAATACAAGAACCCATCGTTATGAATCTTACGGCAATACCTATTAAATGTGTGAATGTCATATGTATCTTACAATTCCGACATTATCCTATTATATATATTATTTGAGTGATTGTTGGTTTTCTTGAGTAACAGGCCAATATATTAAGTTCAATGCTTTTTTTGCTCGTTTATCATAATTTCCACTTTTATACTGTTATATCTTGACCTTGACCTCATTTTAATCTTTTCCAAAACGGTATATCTTTCGTATTTTAGGTGAGCTATGAATAAGTATGGTTGTTTATTCGCTAAAAGGTCATTTCAGTTTCTTTTTTCTTTCTGTCCATCTTATAATACCTTATCATACAGTACAAAACAAGATTGACAACTATGTTTTTGCCAAACAACCGATACACCCTAAGTTACACATAAGATCCATTGAAATTCCGGTATTTGCACTTTCTTTTTACCTTTTTAAAAGGAAAGTGTCTTCTATCCTAGCTCAGACTTCTATGCTTTCTACCATCCACTGCAATAATCTTTATGCCTTTGCAGTAACAAAATCATAACCATCCTAGCGTCTTTTCTAAGCCACAAACGCAAAAGACTTTTATGGTCAAGCATTGTTAATTTTCAAAAGCACTATATTCGTGAACCGCGTAGCCCTTCAGAGCAGAGGAAGCTTTCCTATGCTCACTAGTGCATTCCTATGTTAACTGATATAAATGATGCTGCACTTCTCGCTACGGAAATCCAATTCCGTGCATATCCCCTAGATGTTACAAGTACGGGAGGAATTTCATGCTACAACTCAAGTCGAGTATAGTACAATGTTTTCATGTTTCACACTATACTCGGGGGAACACTGATTGTTTAGTTGTATTATATTTTGAGCTCTCTTGGACAGCTAGCAATACTTGGAACCTCCTAAAAACTGAAAACTTGCCTGACAACTGGCTATAACTTTGATCATAAGCTGACATAATTTCCAAGCTTATGGCTGGTTCAAAAGTCATCATTATGTTGGGTGTGCAAACAAAGTCCCATATTGGTAGCTGAAAAGATTAGGAGTCTACATATAAGGTGTAGCCCGTGTAGGGATCTCTCAATGGTGTGAGTCCTTTTGGGCAAAACCGTGCAGACTTGGTCCAAAACAGACAATATCACACCAACCATGTTAAAATATCTTTGGGTTGTTTTAGCCCAACACATTAGATTCCCAAAACTTAGTCAAGGAGATCTTAGTTTTCAAGAACATTCATCGGCTACATCAAGTGGCAATATGTGTCAATATGTGTCGATTTCATTTGACACAACCAAATGAAGGGAGATCTTATTATGAAGTACGACCAGGAAGGAATTTTGATAGCTGATTTCAAGATATCGTATGCTAAGTCGCTAAAAAGCTGACACTTACTATTAATCTTTTTCTATATATATATATATATAAGTAAAATTGTTGCTTGAGCCGAGGGTCTATTGAAAACAGTCTCTCTGCCCCTTGGGGTAGGGCTAAGGTATGCGTACACTGGGTGGTTGTTGTTGTTGTTGTATATAAGTAAAACTGAGTATTAATCATGGTATCATTTCTGCAAGATGTTCCAAACCCATTGTTCCCAACACTAATTTTCTTCTCTTTTTTCCCCTTTTATATTATTAGTAGTATCATAATCTCTTCTTGAATAGTTTGTGCAAAACATAATTGGCAGGTTGTTGCATATATTTTTCTATTCTCAGCTAAAACTAGAAAATGATCTCCGAACTAACTAGCACAATTAAGCCACATATCCCAAGAAACATTCTACAGAGGAAAAGAAAAAACTGAAACTTTGAACCAATTTAATTCCTTATCAAATGCCTTTATCAGACAACTACATACTATAATAGTCCAAGAAAAAAGCACCAAACTTGAAATGAAAAGGAAGAGTAGACACACCTGGGAACTGGGAAGCTCACCAAACTGCTGGTTCTGCTAGAAATATAGGTGAAAATGAGAATATGTTGAGCAGTTATTCAATTCTGGAAAGTGGGGTAGGTAGTACTACTCAAAAATTTAAATTTAAAAAAAATAGAGATAATTTGTAATTGAAGAGAAAAGGGCAAGAGAGGTTGAGGAGTCACTTTCTTTAAAGCGTAAGATAGATAATCCAATGTAATGAATCTCAAAAGTTTTTGTAAATATAACAACACGAAACAATCATGCACTCTCTTCACTCTTGAGATCAACATTCAATAACTTCACTGTTCTGCCACGTATTTGGTCATGATCAACAAGAATAGCTCTATTTTGACCCCACTGACGAATTTTACTATGTAAACCATAATATATCTTGAATTATTCAGACATTAACTTTCGAAAATGTTTACGACAAATAACTATCTTTTATAGTTAAGGTTATCCATTGTATTACGGAAAAGGAAGAATATGACCAAGCTAAAAAATTAATTTATTTATTTATTTTGAAAAGTATTTTCAGATCGTCATTTGCATGACGAGAAATTATAAAACTTTCTCTTTTCTCTTTGCATGGCCAAAAACTTAAAAGACCCCACATTTTTTCAAATACTCGTCCTATTAAATTTGAGTTGTCATAGTTTATCTTGCAAAATAATAGTAAAACTAGCCTAACTGTCATATTTTATACTTTTTAGCAATCCTATGAATTCAATAGATGCAATGAATTGCCTTGTTCCTTTTTTTTGGTAAATGAAATCCAATATTGCTTTTCATGATTAATGTTTTTAAAATCTAATACTACTCTTTGGTAATGTGAATTTGGAGAAGATAGACAAGAGATGGGACTAGTCACGAAAATATTAATTGAAAGATGAAAAAGAAGCATTTGACCAATGTTTATTGAGTTTCAATGTGATTATGACTTTGCATCCTCTCATTCATCAATATTGATCTTGATGTTGTATCTAATCCTATTTCCTTCTTCACAAAGCCCGTCTACCCAGTAACATGCTTCTAGTTCTACATATTCTTTTTAAAAGGAATTCTTTCGAATAATTATTTGCTCCTGTCTTTTTCCCTTGTACACCTTACGAATCAGTTGCTTCTGGTATATGGAGGAAAATATTGTCTACATGTTACATCTTAAAAGGTCATTTTATAGTGTTTTGGTTGGATATAGAGTCGTGGAATCAGCCAGTACTAATACTTGCATAAGGATAATTTGCCTATATCACACCTTTTGGGTGCGACTTTTTCCTGAACCATGAGTGTGCAGGATACTTCATTGCACCGGATTTTCTTTTTATTTTGCAGTGGTTTGGTTGGATATAGAGGTTGGTGGCATAGTATACATGATGTAGGATGATGTATCATAACAGTGTTTTGACATTAACTTTTAGTATTGATAGTTGTAACAAAATCTAGTGTGTTGACTGTAATTAGTGAAATGGAGGAGAAAAATCTCACGGTGACAGAAAATTTTATTCTTGGAGGGTATGTTTTCCACAATCTAAGATAATCAAACACTAAAAAATGTTTTGCACGAGGAAATTTCCAAAAATGACATTTTAGTAGGCGTTTGGACATACAACAACAACAAACCCAGTTTGATCCCAACATGTGGGATCTGGAAAGGTAAGAAGTGTGTACACAGATTTTACCTCTACCTAATGCAGGTAGAGTGATATTTCCAATAGACCCTCGGCTCAGGAATGGCAAGAAGAAGAAGAGGGAAGCAAGGAAGGAAGAAAAAAGAAAAAAATAAATAAACAGTATCCAATAATAGCAACACGGAATACAATATCTGCGGCGAACAAAACCACATACTATAATAAAAATCAAAGAATATGAAGAGAAATGCATGCTACTAAGCCTGTCGGTGAACACTATAAACTACCTACTAACCTTCTACCTTAATCCTCGACCTCCACACCCTCATATCATGTGTCATGTCCTCAGTGAGCTGAAGCAGCGCCATCTCTTGCCTAATCACTTCTTCCAGTACTTCTTAGGCCTACCTCGACCCCTTCTCAAACTCTCCATAGCCAACCTCTCGCACCTCCTAATAGGGGCATCAATGCTTCTTCTCCTAACATGTCCAAACCATCTCAGTCGCGACTCCCGCATCTTGTCCTCCACGGAAGCTACTCCCACTCTGTCCCTGATAGCTTCATTCTTAATTTTATCTCGCCTGGTACACCCACACATCCATCTCAACATCTCTGTTACTCTCATCTTGTGCACGTGGGAGTTCTTGACTGGCCAACACTCAGCCCCATACAGCATAGCGGGTCGAACCACCACTCGATAAAACTTACCCTTAAGTCTTAACGGCACATTCTTATCACATAGAACACCATAAGCGAGCCTCCACTTCATCCACCCCACTCCGATGCGATGTGTGACATCTTCGTCAATCTCCCCGTTACCTGGATAATAGAACCGAGATACTTAAAACTCGCTCTCTTGGATAACTTGAGCATCAAGCTTAACCTCTACGTCTGCATCATGGGTCTCACTGAATTTGTACCCCCAGTCTTCTGTCTTGGTTCTACTCAATTTGAAACCTTTAGACTCCAAGGTCTGTCTCCAAACCTCCAACCTCGCGTTAACTCCGGTACGCATCTCGTCAATCAATACTATATCATCGGCAAATAGCATGCATCAAGGCACCTCCCCTTGGATGTGACGCGACAGTACATCCATCGCCAAGGCAAACAAAAATGGGCTAAGTGTCGATCCCCGGTGCAACCCCATCACCACAGAGAAATGGTCCGAGTCACCACCCACAGTCCCCAGCCGAGTCTTAGCATCATTATACATATACTTAATCACCCTAATGTACGCTACCGAAACTCCGCTAACCTCCAAACACCTCCACAAGACCTCCCTCAGAACTTTATTGTATGCCTTCTCAAGGTCAATAAACACCATATGTAAATCATTTTTCCTTTCCCTGCTGCTCCACTAATCTCCTTACCAGATGAATCGCTTCCGTAGTCGAACGCCCCGGCATGAATCCAAACTGATTCTCGAAAATAGACACGCATCTCCTCACCCTGGCCTCCACCACTCTCTCCCAAACATTCATAGTGTGACTGAATAACTTGATACCTCTATAATTATTGTAATTTTGGATATCACTCATGTTCTTGTAAAGCGGAACCATCGTACTCCAACTCCATTCTTCGGGGCGAAAATTTTAACATAAGAATTATAAAATTCCAAAAAATGGTGAAAAAGTTTTTCAAGTGAAAAATGTATTTGAAAATTAGAGTTGTTTGGACATAAATTTCAGTTTGGGTTGTTTTCAAAGTTGTGAGTGATTTGAGCGAAAATTTTAAAAAACAGCTTTTTGGAGTTTGAGTTTTTCAAATTTTCGAAAATTTCTAAAATGCATCTTCAATGAAATTGAAAATTTTATGAATAAACGCTGATTTCGAAAAAAAAGTAAAATTTATTGGGAAAAAGGGGGGGGGAGTGGGTGGGGGGGGGGGGGGAGTTATGTCCAAAGGGGCTCTTAGTGTTGGTATAACTAGTGATTAATAGAAGAGAAAGCAAGTTCAAATTTAAAAGGTGATTGTTGGAAGCGTATGTTCAGAAAGATGCATAGACATGTTTTAAAAGATTTTATGGTATTAAAAGTATTTCTTTGTTTTCGTATACGAATATACACAATCAGAACAAACATAGTGGTGCTAAATTTCACAAGGACAAAAATTACTCTATCAAGTCTATTTTTTTCCAGAAATTTACATCATTCCAACTACACCCTCAGGGTTTTTATGTATTTTTTGTGTGAGTGTGTTGTAAGTGTGACATTATACCATAGTACGTATGCCCACTTCACCTGTTAATCAACTTTTCGTCTCAGTACACAAAAATAAGTAGGCTCAAATAGTTTATTATCTAGGATTATAGGTTAACAACAGTCTGATCAAATTTCTGCTCCAATATCCTACTTTTACAGGCAATTGTAATTAAAATATGCGTAAACTTTTTTCCGCATCAATGTATGGAATTAACTACGACAATGGATTGAACAACTTTGAAATCTAGTAAGTACTCATTAAAATATCTAATTCATAAGAATTTCTTAGTCGACAATCGAAATTGAAAAACGGAAAATAAAAACTCAGCGGCTTTCTTCGGAAGGGTCAAACTCGAAGGGAGACTTTTCGGGTTAAGAACTCTGATCATCAGCATCATCCGGGTCACGAGAAGGGTCAGTTTTGTTCAAGGCGGCGCGAGCTTTCTCAAGCAATGGCTTGAACGCGAACTCTATGGCTAGCCAACCAAAAGCTAAGGCACTGACTACCACTGCTGTTGATTTCAACGAACTTGTCTTCGCCATTGTTGATAGACTATATAGAAAAAGGATTTGATTGCTTTTTCTGAGGTTTACAGACGAGGGTTTTAGGTCGTCATACTTATAACGAGAGAATAAACTTGGTTGCGTGGGCTTTAAGACAAGGAGGGTGGCTTGCCGCCTAAGATAAGAAAATTGGGCTCGATTAATTAGGCCCTCCAACTCCTATTCTGTCTCGTCTGATGTAAATCTCTAATCTGTACCACCTTACTGTGAGGGGGGGGGGGGGGGGGGG
>ML293030.1:12542-82222 GCA_005239495.1 Nicotiana undulata
GGGGGGGGGGGGGGGGGGGGGGGGGGGGGAGGTCAAGATATTACTGGATTACATTAATGATTAATTTATGGTTTAATGCTTAAATTAAAACACTAATTTGTAGTAGAAATGCGCTAGTTGAACCGCTCGTCTAGTTTCACAATAACAGAACTATGAGTTAAAGTTTCATTCTTCCTTTTTTCGTTCCATAATTCTGTATTTCTATGGATTTAAATATGCTAAAAGAAATTTGTATTTTTATGTACAATGCATGGTACCACCCAGTAGCTGCATCCACTGAGAGCAAATTCTCACAAATAGTATCACCCTGATAATGACAACAGTATAGATAAATTTTCTACTTTCGCCCAGTAGCTGCGCTTTGATCTTACATCTTAGAACCCTTCTATGGACTAGTATTCTTTTCAAGGAATTATCTATGACATTGACATAACATCAATTAACAATCTTTTCCCTTTACTACCCACGCTAACAGAGGTTTGACAGCAATGGACGCGAAGCTAAGATGGTTGAGTGACTCGACCAGGAGGATCAAGACTGAATGCAGTAGAAAGAGCTACAAGTAACTACCAAAGTTGCATTAGAATAACACCTCTTAAGTCTCATGTTAAGCGCTCAGAGACTACTACTTGCATGAGATCAATATACTTGAGCTGGAAAACTAATCGTAAATATCTTCATCCGTACAAACATGTTTACATAGACAACATCACAAAAAAGTAGAAGAGCTAGAACGCATTTAGCGGCCTCGACCACGCCCACGTCCACGCCCGCGTCCGCGTCCGCGCCCCAAAGGTTTTCCTGAGGGAGGAGAATGGTAATTAAAAAGTCAGCGAAGGTATGTAACAACAACAAAGAAGAATATGTCATGGAGCCAGAAAAGAAGATAAAGGCTTTTAAATGCAAAATAAGATTATAATTATACCAGCAGTTGGCTTCTTAGGCTTGACCCTAGGTGTTTCTTCCACCAGCAGCGTCTCAAGATTCAAGCTGTCGGGGAGGATATAATAGCGGATGTTGTTACCCCTCACACTCAGGTGATCCAATGTCACTGGATTCTTTCCTTTTAGCGTAATTTTGACAGCTTTCAAGTGTGTGTTCATGCTGACATCCACACCTGTAAAATTCAAAAGTACCTTCAGCACCTCACTCTCAGTCCGAAGATGTACTAATCAAATTGCCTAAGTAGCCACTGCTCTTAGCTAATAAGACACGATGTGCTTAGAAACAGTTTTTGTATACAAATCCGAAGATGTACTAATCAAATTGCCTAAGTAGCCACTGCTCTTAGCTAATAAGACACGATGTGCTTAGAAACAGTTTTTGTATACAAATCCGAAGATGTACTAATCAAATTGCCTAAGTAGCCACTGCTCTTAGCTAATAAGACACGATGTGCTTAGAAACAGTTTTTGGATACGCATATCAGACCTACCAATATTCATCAACAGTCGTACACGACAAAGAAAGGTAAACTGATCCACATACTGAGCAAGGGCAGAAAGCACAAAGGTCTTCTAGTACACCTCAAGAAAGCAAAGGGTAGTGAAAAGCGGGGTGACCCCATTACCGCTCCTGCTATATGAAGCGACTCAGGTAGACAAAAGCATGCACTTTCCACTAAAAAGCGAGAAGCGACGCGAAGCGAGGCGACCAAAGCGAGCGCTGCACTTCTCTGTTTTAAACACCTGCCAACCTATTTAATTAAAAAAGAAAGGTGTCCAGTGTTCCTTTATTAAAGGACACGACCAGCAGCAACAGAGATTCTAAAGAGGCGACTAGGGTTCCCTTTTCAACTTCAACATACGACCAGTAGCAACAGGTATATGATGATTTCCTCCTCCTCCTCTTTCTCTGTTTCAGCGTCCAAATAGCAGCGAAATGCTGGCGAATTTTTGTTTTTCCCCCCTCGGTTCTTCTTTCTCAGTCTTCTCCTCTTCGTTGAAATGCTGCCCAGTTCTTCTTTCACTGTTTTTATGCTGCCCAGTTTTTAACAGAATGGTATACTGCCCTTCCTCTTATTTTAATATTATTTTTTTCAATTCTGCTTCACTTCAAAAACGCGAGCACTTCGCTTCTCGCTTTAAGCAAAATGGGGGTTGTCGCTTTTCCTCGCTTCACGCTCTTCACAACATTGGGAAAGCAACACAAACAGTTCGTAGCCTGCAGAGAGTTCTCTACTATAGATATAGCCCTTGCCACCCAAGTGCTGGTATTACATCATGGTTCAGGTTCTCCTCTTCCTCCTTTGTAAATTGCATTTTATTCAAAGTAAATCCTGATTGAGAAAAAGATCAGTAACTGTGTAGCCTATTCACATTGTACCCATATAGATTATGCAACCAAAGGAATCTGGATGTTACATAAAAAGTGACGGGGTAAATTCTTATAGTAGATGAGAAGCTGACTCAAGAAACTGCAACTTTCCACTTAGGATCTAGAGACGGCCAAAGAACCACATTTGGCCTGGAGCTCAAAGAACAAGATGACTTAACAAATTTCAACGACCAAATGAATCATACTACACTACTAGAGTATTATTACAAGTAGTTAGTCATTCAGACTTATAAAGACCCTCTTGTTCCTATTTAGTCTCCTTCAAACGATAAAACATATAATTTCATTGAGGATAAAACTAGAAATGTGGAAGTATTGCCTATCTTCCTTCTCATATCATCCTATCAAAAGTTTAGATGGAAATGAAAAAGAATCCTATATTCCCACATCCTGCTCCGAGTTACAAACCAACCTTCTGCTCCTTTCTCAATTCACTGTATATTGTCCAAAAAACACATAGTGGTTTCGCTTCCCAAGCTATTTCATTCCCTCCAAATTCTTTCAACTCTCCATCTTGAAACTGCTTCCCCCAACATTCGTGGAAACACCTAAAACGAGATACTACGGACAATGCTTATCCTCCTCGCTCTCTTTGCACATATACACCAATCACCATAAGTCTCCTCCTATTCCGCAAACAACAGCTTTAATATTTGCAGTCTGTGCTGCACATTAGGTGACTAGAGCAACTTTCTCTGGCCCCTTGGTGCTCTATATTGCCTTTGATGCCTCTGAATGTTGCCTACAGTCAGCTCAGCTTCATACTGTAGGTGTTCATGATAAACATCCTGATTCCTTCCAAACCACCCTATCCTTGTTTCCTTTATGCTAAATGTAAGAACACAGTCCATTATGCATTTTGAGCGTAGGTTTTGTACAACTTTAAAATTCGTCACTAGAGTCTAAAACATGATTTTGTAGATGCCTAACATCTCTCCCGTGCCGATGTGGGATTTTCTTAAAGTGTTACAAACTCTTCCCTTAAAGGCTTAGTGTCCTTGCTGAAGTTTGTCAGTCATTGTCATTGCCTAAGGTTGCACGCGGAGCACCTCTAATACAATATGTAGCAATCCAGCCCACTCGTGCTAATATCCACCTTAGGTCTAGGCTCATATGACTTGGTACCAAGGTCTAAGACTTGCTTTGGAAAATAATCAATATATGTGTTTTGCTGTAGTGAAATTTACTTAGGGTGTTGCATTGAAACTACATCTCGGTCCTTGGGGTTGCCAAATGCCACTTGCAATAAATCCCATAAAGGCACAACTTTAGCCTAACATAAAAAGTCAATTTATGATTTAAAAGAAGGCACAATTTGATTTAAAAAATCCTAGACTAGACTAAACAGAGGGAAAAAGAATTTAACAAACTGCTTTTGGGGTCAAGGAATAGAGCTTATTGCATCCGATAAAATAGTTATTCCTAGTCAAAAATTAATTCCACACTTTTCTTTTCTTCGCAAGCTTTGGTCCGTGAAAATGAGAGCAGTTCTCAACTGCTAGTCAAAAAGGTGACAATGCATTTGCATAGCAAATACAACACGCTGACGGCTGACAACAGCATAAATAATACCAAATGCAACAGTGAAGAGTACTCTTTTAATATCACAACCTGCATACCCAGAACAACTAGTAAGAAAAATCATACCGGCTTATTAAGCTCGCAGATTGATAGACATGACATTACACATTTTAGATTACTTAATGCCAATTTGATGTACCTATCTAATCTTCAACTTCCAGGAGCCAAGTTCATGACAGGAGTATTATTGAATGCAATTTCTAAGTGACTGAGCCTAACACTTTAAGCTTGAAATTAGGAAAGAACTCAATGTTTGGAAAAGGTCAAGATTACTATTGGTCGATGCGTAGACGTCACACATGTTATTTATAAAAAATCATTCCACATCCAAGCACTTAGGTACAGAAGATACTGACATATCAAGAAAGGTATAAAAGATATTGCTGATTATCTTGAACATGCTGTTTTTAATGATCGGATGAATTTGCACTAGTTTGATTCTGGTCCTCAGAAGATTCAGATCCATAGAATATTCTACGGGAACAAGAAACTTGTGCACATCTAGAGCAATAAGGTGAAGATTACAGTACTCTGTATTCCGCATGGAAAATAAGAAGTATCTATAACCAAACGCTTTACCTTCCAATATTGCATGTTGAATCATCTCATACTGATTCATGGGTAAGCACAAAACATCAATTCAACTCAAACCACTTAAGCATCACTCCATTCACATGTGTAGAATAAACATTATTTTCAGCGGTGTGCATATATTAATTCAACTGAAATCACTAGAAATTCCAAGAAGCATTACTATGTACAGATCGTAAAAAAGAAAAAGAAATATTATTACCTAGACACCTATTGGGCACCTCCGTAAATAAATACTACAATTAGCAATTGTATCTGAAAAGCCAATCGTATATGTCAGCTGCTAACATTGTCAAGTAACTAACGTATTGAAAGCATCAAATAAAACCTTAGTAACGAAATGAAAACCGTACAATAACTAAAACTTGAAAAAAAACGATGTTGTTTAAGCTCAGTGGAGAGACTGAGAGAGCAAAAAAAAAGAGATACCTGTAATAGTTCCGTGAACAACAGTGCCGTTCTTGAGCTCAATGGAGACCGTCTCATTATTCAACTTCATTAGGAATCTGCACAGACATAAGTAAATTTAAATCCATAACTAAATTTGACGGAAAAACTAACTCCATGGAACAAAATTCGAAGATTGAAATGTACCTCACTAGCTTCATTGTCGTCGACGAAGATGTACAGACGCTTAGGGTTTTACAGAAGCAGAGAGCAAATTGCTTTCTTTCCAATTGTGGGTTTTAGTTAGGGCACGGATATATCTGCAGGGGTTAAGCTTCGACACAATAAATACTGCTCTTCCCCATCTCAACGACGTCGTCTCATTTTCCATGGGCTGTTATGCATTGCAAGGCCCAAAAGAGTTTTCCAAGGACGATTTCACAAATAGCCAGTTTTACTATTGCTAATAAAAAGGAAAAATAACACAATATAGCCACTCTCAATAATAATAGATAACAAAATATATTTTATATATTAATATAATATATATACACACACACAATTAGTGTATATTTTTTTTTTATACTTGGCTAGAGAATGTGAGTATTTTTGGTTGATCGACTAAATGTGTAACTTATAAGCAAATTCCGAAACTAATTGAAAATTGGCCATTTTCGTAATTAGTTGGACAAAAATATTCTTAAACTAAACCTTCTTCTTCTCTGCTATAGCAAAGACCAGGATGATCTCACAAATCTTTCTTTTTTCTCCAATTTCAAGTTTTGACCATCTCAAATAAACTCCAAATTTCTCTCTTCAATTCAGTTAATTAGAAGCAATAATATAATCTAAAATACTAAGAAGATACAAAGTACATGGAGTAACAATGAATTTCATATAATTATAGCCAACAAATATATGTCACGATCATTGAACTATACATTTAGGTGCAAGCTACAAGTACCAATTTGACGAAAAGCTAAAGAGAAGACGAGATGTGAAATGAACTCAGAAAGCATAGATACTAGTCTGAAAATCAACTTTTAGCGCATAACAAAAAAATATGGGTTAAAAAGGTTCAAACTCCAGGGAAAAATGTTGGAGTTCACGAAAAAAAATGCTAGAGTTTAGAAAAGTATTGGAGTTTTAACTAATATAATTTTATGTCAAACTCCGGAAAAAAAATGCTGGAATTAAAAAAACGTTGGAGTTTGGACTAATATTTATATTTCAAACTCCAACATAATTTTTTCATATCTTGGCTGATTTTTTTTCAAATTTTATTTCCGCATTGAAAGTAATATTTTTATCTGCTTTATAAATATTGGCTATTTCTTCAATTACTGGGCCGAAATGTGGCTAAAATTGTGCTATTTTTATATATCTAGAGTCGTCTAGTATGTCGTAACTTCTACATATTTTTTCAGCTCAACCGAGCTCGTAAGTCTCGAGGGATCCAATACAAATCTATAGGGATCGTCATAGACCAAAATCAATAAAGGATTTATAACATGGGAGTGACTCTTCTAATATGGAAAAGAAAGAGCCTTGAAATAAGAAAAATATTGTTGGCAGTCCCAGGCAAAAAATAATAATAATAATAATAATAATCAATATCAACCAAAATTGTGAAATGTTATCAATATTAGCTATTGTTTTTTTTTTTCTATTACAAGGTGACTAAGCTTCCTTCTTTGCTTTTCTTCTCTACTTCTTTGCTAATTATTATGTAAACTACGATCAAATTGCTATGATGATGGTTCATTTTTAAGCTCAAGGATACCTCAATCAATTCCTTTATCTCTCTCATCTTGTCTTTTCATATAATATACCAATTCGTTATGTTGGTTTTAGTACAGAAACTAGCCAAGTTAGATCGAATCCATAATTGTAATTTAGCGGTTGCTAATATTTACGTTCGCTTCCTATAATTCTCAACCTCACCTTTTTATACGACCCTCCTAACTATTCTAATAATTGTTCTAAGACGATATGAACACTAATAGGCTTATAGCATCAGTTCTGAATGCATCTTTAACATTTTATGAGCGCATTAGTACTGTTACACTATGCCTTCCTAAGATGTCTTGGAAGGGTGACGTAAGACTAAGCAACCGATGTTCGTGCAGTTACTGTCCGCCAACTGAAGTCCCCTCCGTACGCTAGACGAGATTGTTAGTGTTGTACGGGAAAATCGATGTCAAGAGTAATTGAGATAATAGAAAATAGAGTAAGAATGAAAGAAAGTTTTATTGCATTAATGAAAGCTATTAGAGAAAGGCAACATGGTTCGAGGGGAAGAGACACCAATACATAAAATTATTTATTTGCTTGAAAGTTTGACTACTTTAATGCTTAAAAAATAAATCAAAATTACAATAGTTGACATGAATAAGCTAGAGAATCATAATGGAAATACAGAAAGTAAAAATACTATATATTAACAAGGTAAAGTAGGTATGTTGCGAAAACCTTGTCTTTAGCATCAGGGTCTGCGTGCGTGGCTCTGGCCGCAGGGCATGGGTTGATTGCACTGACAACAGGCATGCGTTAGGGCACTGCCTCCCGAGGGGCACAATTGGCATCTACCTGCGGCAGCGAGGTAGCGGGGGCTATTGATGGGGCGACATAGGCGCATGCACGCTTGTCACTTGGCGCAACTAAGGCCACAGGACTGTCCATGGCTCTAGGCATTGGTAGGCTCGCCAGGATGTCATGGGCACCTCCAATGGGTCATGAGGCATGGCTGAAAAGCCGCTTATGACATTCTCCCAAACCTGAATTGGCGACTCCTCGGCGCCTTACTTGCAACATAATCATCGATCAGGCTCATGTAGGCTTTGAGGTTTGTTACACTCTCCCAAGTATTCTCATCTGTATCACAGCCATGCCATTTTACCAAGAACTTATGGTGATCTTTCCTTGAATCAATCACTCGATCATCGAGAATAACTTATGCACGCCTTTTCCCGATTGAATTGGTGTCTCGAATGTTGGGTATTGTGAGTTGGCTCCACGAAGAATCCTCTGTATCTTCCTGAAAAGGTTTCAGAATGTTGACATGGAAGATTGGATGAATCTTCCACTAGGATGAGGTATCCACCCGGTATGAAACTTTCCCAATGTGTTTCTCAATAAACAAGGATCCAATGTACTTTTGCAACAAGTGAGGGTCATGGAACCCTACAAGCAAATATCGCTTTGTGATTTTCACCATCACTTTGTTCCCCACTTGGTATTCAACAAGCGACGATTTTGGTCAACATGATTTTCATTCGCTTTTGGGCTTTCACGAGATAGCTCTGCACTATCTCAAAATTTTGCTTTCATTCTTTCGAAAAACTAGCAGCTCGAGGATATTTTGACATGTTTGGGGCATTCAAATGTGTGGGAGTAACATTTGTTGTCTGATAACAATTTCAAAAGTGCTTATGTTTGTACTAGAGCTCTTTTGTGAATTGAAACACAATTGAGTAGCATCCAGAAGATTCACCTAATTCTTCTGCGATCCGGTAACAAAATGGTGAAGGTATTCCTCCAGCATGACATTGAACCGCTCCGTCTGGACATCAGATTGTGGATGGAATCATGAATTGTGGCTCAACATAGACCCGAGTCATTTAAAGAAGTGAATTCAAAAGTTGCTAGTAAAGCGAGAGTAGCTATCACTAACGATGTCTTTAGGCAGGCTCCAATATTTGACAACACGAGCGAAGAAGAGTTGAGTTGTATCTTCTTATATATATTTTTTGGGGATGATATAAGTGTTGCGTATTTCAAAACCGATCTACCATAACCAAGATAGTTGTAAGATCTCCGACCTTGGTCAATTCGGTGGTGAAATTTAGTGACACACTTTCCCAAGGTCTCTTTGGAACATGCAATGGCTCCAAAATTCTCGCTTGTGTCAAGCGATGAAACTTGTCTTTATGGAATATTAGGCAAGTCTTCACATATCGAGCAATATCATCTGCTATTTGAGGCCAATAATAAGCACGACTCAATATCGTTATGGTACGCTCTTCCCTAGGGTGGATGACCCACAAAGTATCATGGCATTCCATCAAAATAGTCCTTCACATATCTTCTCCTTTAGGAACATAAAGTTGGTTCCCTTTCACCTTCAAAAACTCATATTGCATGTAAAACTGGCGAGTCTTACCATGTCCTACCAAGTAGACCAAATACTGTGCAGTGGGATCCTTGGTGAGTAGATCTTGTATCTGGTTTTTTATAGTGGTGGACACTCCACTCCCCCTTAAGGTGGCGAGTAGGCACATCGATGCTAGGTTAGCCCTCTGACTAAGGGCATCAACAACTTAGTTGGTCTTCCCACTCTGGTATTCCAGGTTGAAGAGAAAATCCGCTAGGAGGTTCCTGCCACCTCGCATGTCGGACATTCAGTTTTTGTTGGGTCATGAAATGACTAACAAGAGTGTTGTCTGTCTTGACCATGCACGGGGTTCCCAACAAATAGTTCCTCCAAAGATGTAAGTGGCGGACGATAACCAATAATTCTTTTTCGTGGGAAAAGTAGCTTAATTCTACATCCTTCAACTTTCGGCTCTCGTACGCAACTGGATGCCCCTCTTGTAGAAAAACTCCGCCCAGATCATAGTCAGACGCATCCGTTTGTACTTCAATCGGCTTGTCCAAATAAGGAAAAGCCAAGACGGGGCTACTAGTCATAGCCGCTTTCAATGCGTTGAAGGCTTCCACTCGCTTGGGACCCCAATCCCAAGGTGTGACTCTATTTAGGAGTTATGTCAACGACACTGCAATGAGAGAGAAATTTTTCATAAGTCGCCAATAAAAGTTGCATAGGCCAAGGAACGCCTTCAAGGCGTGGATATTCTTAGGGGGCGGCCAATCTGTAACATCTTGAATCTTTTGTTGGTCCATCTTGATCCGTCATTCCTCGATGACATGTTCGAGGAAGTCGATATGTTTTTGGACGAATGAGCACTTAGATAGCTTTGTATATAAGTCAGGCTCCCGCAATTGAGCTAGGACCTTCCGCAGGTGCTCCAAGTGTTCCTCCAGTATCTTGCGATATACCATAATGTCATCCAATTAGACCATTACAAATTCATCGATGTGCTCTCTCAAGACTTGGCTCATAGGTTGCAAAATGTGGTTGTAGCATTAGTCAAGCCGAATAGCAAGACCAGGAAGTCGTACGACCCTCAGCAATCTGGATTACTAGTAACTTGTCTTCAAATCTATTTTGGTGAACATCGTAGCACCATCCAATCTATCGAACAGGTCCGCCATTAGTAGGATAGGGTATTTGTTCTTTAAAGTGATCTTGTTTAGCGCCTGATAATCCACACCGAGTTGTAGGGTGCCATCATATTTGTTTTGGAACAACATAAGGGACCATAAAAAGGACTTAGAGGGCACAATGATCCATGTTACTAGTATTTCTGTCAATTGTCTCCGAAGCTCGGTGAGTTCAAGTTGTGACATTCTGTAATGTGCTCGGGCGGGTGGCATCGCACACGACACCAACTCAATCTCATGGTCCACAGTTTGCCTAGGCGGGAGCCGCTTTGGCATGTCCTATGGCATAACGTCTTCAAACTCTTTTAGATGCTCCTTCACGGGTGCAGGAATGGGACCCGAAGAGCGTTCAATATCTTCAATACAAAGGGTAGCCAGGAACATAAGTTCATGTCTTTTGACTCCCTTTTTTAACTGTAAGGCCAAGATGTTCCCCGCGACCATCTTTATGGTTGTGCATGGGATAATGCAGGGCTTGGCCCCATTTGCTCCCATCATCAGTAGCATGTCTGCATAAGGTAAATGAATGGTGTTGGTTTGTGAATTCCAATCCAACTATCAGTTCTAAGGCATTTATGATCATCATACTCAAGTTGAATTTTCCTTCACGAGGACCCAGCTTCACCGACACTCATTTGGCTATTCCACCCAATGCTAAGGTGGTGAGTTGATAGCCTTGACACGACCTCTGCCCTTTCATATGACTAGATCGAGATGCTCTACCAAAGTTGAGGTTAGGTAATTGTGAGTGGTGCATGTGTCTATCATCTCCCGAATGGGCTTGCCATTAACTTTTATTTCGACGAACATTAGGGTCTTATCTTGGTTAAGAGGAGGCTCCTCATCCGCCTTCGTTTTCATTTTCTTGGTGGTTGGTCATGTGTCCTTATTCTTACAGAAGCCAATATTGGTTTCTGCTAAGGCCTCAGAAATAGAACAAACAAGTGTGTCAAAGGCACCTATTGATTCTGTATGGTCAGCATCGCCATCGTCATCATCATCGTCATTTGTCCCATCATCAAACGTATGATGGGCATACATTGTTCCAATATGGTATGCCGCAATAACGACATCTTGAAGAGAGATTCCTCTCCCTATCAATATTATGAGAAGCAATACTCTTGTTGTCTGAGGAATGGGTCTTAGATTTGGTTACACTCTGATCTCCTCCACGTCTGCTAGGGCCACCATTGCTAGGCCAACCCCATTTGTATCCTCCTCATACATGTGGTTTAGGCTTATGATTCCGAGCATCCACTTGGTAGTCCCCAAGGCATTCCGCTGCTTAGATCATCTTAGGTAAAATATTTACCCTTTGTCTTGCAACTCCATACGGTCATAAGGTTTCAAACCTTCCAAGATTGTGAAGAGTTTTCTTAGTCCCCCATATCCCATGTGTTCAACTTAAGTGCGGAGAATTCACACACGTAATCTGGGACTGACTTGGATCGGCGGAGGTCCGGGAGCTTTCTCCGTGCATTGTACTTAACATTTTTAGGGAAGAACTGTAAGTGTACAACTGTCTTCAAGTCTCATCATGTGTCAAGAGTATCTTCACCATCTCTGATGTCTTCGTATTTCACCCGCCACTAGAGTTTAGCGTCACCTTGAAGATACATGGCAGTAGTTTCTACCTTATATTCTTCTTCTAGCTACTCGATGACAAATATGAAGTTCTTCACTTATTTGTCATTCTAATCCCCATTGTAGGGCTTCAGTTTAGGGATTTTGAGCTTTTGTGGCACACCCCGATGTGGTTTCCGCCTCCTCGGTGTAGGCCTTGTAACACAACATTGACAATATTGAGCCGACCCGCCAAATTGTATATAGTTTGTTGTATGGCAATCAGCATGTCTGCCTCTTGCGCCATATGGGCTAAATCCTTGGTTCGCTCCTGTTAGATCCCCTCGAATATACTGAAAATTTTGGCTGCCTCTATGGATGTCGTTTTCCAATCTCCTTCAGAGTCGCAACTTATGTTAGCAATGTTTCCGTCGACCTGCCGCGTCCTGCGGTCTAGGTCGTCCAAATTTTTCACAAGGATATTTCTTAGGCTAGGCATCGTACGTGCAATGGGTCGTAATACGTGAACCGTATCTCAAGGGCTGCAATGTGGTCCCCATGATTCACCATGGTCAGTAATTATGGCAATGGCAAAGTGTTCCCTCATCTGGTGTCGAGCCTAGGCTCTAATACCAATTACTACGCGGCGCCTTCGTGGGATGTCTTGTAAGGGCGAAGAAACTGATGTCCGTATGATTATTATCTGCCAACTTGGGTCACCTTCATACGCTAGATGAGACTGTCAATGCCATACGGAAAAACCGATGTGAAGAGCAATTGAGAGAACACAAAAGAGAATGATAATGAAAGAAATCTTGATTTCACTAATGAAAACTATTACATAAATACAACACATGGTCGAGGGGAAGTGTCACGACCCAAACTGGAGGATCATGACTAGCACCCGGGCCATACTTGCCGAGCACCAACGTACATTTTATCTAACCTTCTTATTATCTTTAAGGGATAACGAGATCAATATAAATGGTAGATATGGATCATGAACATACATCACATGGGATGACAAGATTGCTAAGAAACTACATAAAAGGTACGAGCTACAACGCTGCCATGAAAGACTATACAACAAAAATTATCCAACAAGGCATACCAAACTATACATGAGTTGACACCTGTCTATGAGCCTCTAAAGGAGCATAAGTAATGCAACATAGCCGGAACAGGGCCCCGACATACCCATAATATCTATAACAAAAATGCATACCAAGACCACGGCAAGTCCGGAGAAAGGATCTCGCCTATAATCGTTGAACTGGAAACCCTATTATGGTGGGGGAGCTGTGTCTACCTGTCTATCAGGACCTGCAGCACGACATGCAGCGTCCACAAATAAAAGGACGTCAGTACGAATAAAGTACTGAGTATGTAAGGCAGGAAAGCATAAATAAGAACAGTAATGTAAAGAGAGATGTAGGAGATACAACCTGTAGCATCTGAGTGCTTCTAAGAGACAGTAACATGAAATGCATGATACATATATACACATAATCTTTTTAAAACATCCGCCTCTGTGGGCATCATCATCATCATAGAACATCCGCCTCTGTGGGCATCAGTATCATCATATCAAACTCGGCCTCAAAGAGGACTCGGTAAACCTAACTGATCAGTGGTTTCATAATAGGTGCCATACCCGGACGACTATAGCGCGGCTTGGTAGAGTAAAATAGCTACATATATATATAATGCATGTAGGAATCATTGGAATCATATTCTGAACCTTTCGGAGTAACGTAAGGTCGCTATTCTCCGTACATGTTATTAGGATTAACTCTTCATCAAGAATCTTATAATAATCAGGAAGTACCAACAAAATTGATAACATAAGAATAATAGAAGCAACCTCAAAATCAATTGTTCCATAAGAAGGGAAACAATGTAAGTACTGCTAGCTTCTAAGAGTAGAGTATCTTTGGAAGCTCGTTCATTGCATTATGTACAATCGGAGTCGTGCAAAAGAAGGAAGGGGATGACCTCACATACCTTGTATATACTGTCCCAACCTCAAGCTACGAAAATGTCACAACTCCTTAATCTTTAATAAGAGAAACGACACTATTGTTATCGTTTAAGCGTCATAACTATTATGTATCGACCACAACCTATTTTACGATGAAATGGACAACACCTCCCCTATTTATATGACTTCACACAAGTCAAAACAATCACCTAACATCCCAAACAACATCAATAATAATCATATTGAGCCTCCTAAAATAGTCCACACACAACCTAATCACTTCACACATAAGACGACCACCGTAGTCGTGTTAAATGATCCGAAAATATTACAACGAAAGACCAAATCACAACCCTACATATATATGGTGTTTATCCACACCCTTCCTCCTCCAAAACTCCACAAAATAGTAGTAAAACACGCATCCCAACAGCAACACAAAACAGTCCGTTACAAGTCAAATAACTCAAACTCACGGCTTCCGATGACCGTCCCGTGAGTTCTAACTATTAGGAAACACATTTATCAAACTTCCTTGATATTTAAACCCTTAAATACAGATATTAGACGTTTCTTAACTATGAAGTAACTTCCAAAACTCTAACTACAAAGAAAAAGAAGAGGCGGTATAATGACACTTACGTCGTAGGGATCGTTTTGATGTTATTGCTTCTCGATTTCATGCCCGGGATGATATTCTTCTTTGAAACCCTAGAAGATAGCTTGAGGTTATGTTTATGGGTGTTCTCTGGTCGTTTTATGCTGAATAATGAAGAGAAAGCCGACCTAATGTTTATATATATCAAGTTTGGAAAAGTCAAAGAGGTGCTAGCTTGGCACCCTAGGATTGGTCCATCTTCCGACGCTTATATCTTTTTATCCCGATGTCGTATGAATAATGTTAAGAGAGTTGAAAACTAAATTCCAAGACCTTCAATTTGGTATATAATATGTCCCAATAAGATCTCATATAACACATGAAATGTATTGCTCAAAAAGCTATAGTGGTCCACCTACTTGTCACTTATGATGTCTGCGCAGTCTCGCAAAACTGCAAATATCTCTCTACTCCTAAGTCGTATCGATGAAAGGTTTAATTCATTTGAAACTATAATCATAGATCTTAAATTTGGTTGGTAGATAATCCAATAATTCCAAGTATATTGGGTGAAAATTACAGTTACATTTGACCTAATTTTCAGCACATTATGAGTGTAACTTGTGAAGACCTTTGCCGACTTTTGTTCCACAACTTACTTGACTTCAAAATGTATAACACAACTATCATACGATAAAAATTAACTCATAGCATAACCTCCATATCATGTAATGAACTGTAGTTTCACCCTAAAGTACATGTTATAACATTTCAAACTTGTCGACTTTCGACGAAACTTATTTTCTTCAATTGGTTTAGCTTCTAAGCTTTCCAACCCTCTTGGTACTCTTTATTCATGATCTTAAATATTTGTAACCTCCAACGTAACATGATTAACTTACTTTATATTCCATCAAATAGAATCTTATTTCTGAGCTTACATCAATTGACTTACGATGTACTCTCACGTACGAAAACATGGGGTGTAACATCATTCCCCCCTTTGGAACATTTGTCCTCGAATTTTGACTAATTCACTTTTCCATATCTTCAGCAATAAATCTTACGAATAATTTAATATCGTCTTTGCCAAGGGAGTTGTTCGGTGAATAAATCCAAAGGCTTGAATATTCCCCCCTTTAGGCCTCTTTCTCACACCACGACTTGTGGTCAAACTCCTTTCAATGTCGTAACTATTTCTACCTTCTTTCATGCAGCCTAGACAATTCTAACCTTGAATGTGCGCCAATGCGACTCTTATCTCCTTTTTTATTTCTTGTTAGCTTTTAACCTATCTTTAGGATTCACTTGGTGAACATATATTGTACTATGACAAGCTGTCCCTCTGGGCATCTATAGGTGTACTAAAGTTCTTTGTTTGGTATTTTGTTGAACTTACGACTATTGCTATATCTTGTTTCATAGCCTCAGTTATCTATGCTTATGGCTTTACCACTACTAGGTAGGTCATACTATACCATAACTCTTACTTCGGTTTATTATTATGGAGACTTGCCACCCAACTCCAGGTTTTTCTCTCACCGCTTATCCTATATGTATAAATCTAAGCCATTTAATGCTTCCTTATTACCGTCCATCTTAATAATGACAGCATAATCTCATCTCATACTTTGTAACTTTCATCCATTCATTGTTGATTCACCTTAATATTGATCTATAATCTACCACTGATAATTTAAAATCTCTTATGTAATATATCGTCACTAAGGCTCACATCTCATCGGGGAACATCTGAAGTGATTTTCCTGATCCACTTAGGGACGATACTATACTCCAGTAACTGTATTTCATAGCATTCCAATGTGATTCATCTTATGGGGGTATTCTAATCCCGTGCAGTTCATGAAATACTTGTTCTCAAAATCATTACTCAATCAAAGGTCTAAACGTCATCCTCTTATCATTTATCACAATTACACCCTTACTTTACTATTATGGTAGCATTCTATCTCTTCTAAATGCTCCTAGTTTTAAACTCCTTTGAGTTCACTCATGCTATACTGAGCTTTTTATAACTGTATGGAAACCATTAGCTCTCTTGTTGTGATGGGTTTAATCCCGAGGAATTACCTATTTTCGTCACCTTCTCACTCACATTTTCTTATCCTTACTCCTGCCTAGCTAAAACCTTGTTGCTCTACCATACTTTAGCTTGCGACCTACGCACATCTACTTATACTACTCGTAACCTTCCTTTCATCATGTTAGCACCATAGATTTCCTTTCACGCCTTCTCAGTTGTCTTAAATGTAAACAATTACTTTTCCTGGTCGTTCTGCCACTTGCTGCATGGATACTTGGCCTATCTTAGTGCCCATGAATACGGGGGTTCCTTGTAACTCCTATGATCTCAATTATCAACTTTTGATTGATTTTTTTTCCTCCCATTCATTAGCTACGATAGATTCCACTTTCTTATGGAGTGCATACAACATTATAGTGAGACTGCTGTTACAAGACCATTTCTACTTTAGGTCACTATGCTTATGTTGAAGCCTGCTTCCTTATTTCCTCAGCTAGTCTTTCGTTGTAGTACTTAGGGAAGAACTTCTAACTCTTATAAAGTTGAGACCTTATTACATTGTATATCCCACGGTATTTCTAATGTTCTTACTCGCATATCATTATCCTTAGTTACTTACCTCCATGCCCTTGTGCTTGTAGGGTTTTTTTTGAATTGAAATTTCAGTTGTCTCCATTGTGGCACTCTCTTTTATTTCCGTAACACTTATATTGCACATTCTACTACCCCAACTCCTATCTGAATATTTCTCGAGGATTACGATTTGGTATCTAAGAGACTGAATTTCCTATGATGGGTTTCACTACGTTTATCTTGCATGATCTACTGATTTACCTATATCCTCCTATCTATCCATAACTAGGCTCTTCCTGAATCAACTACTGACTACCCATTGGTCCACTCTCAGATCTTTAGTTTATGTAACGCCTCTTGGGTTATGTCCTTTGTCTTAACTTACCTCTTGTACAGGATCCTTATGTATCAAGTGTTCATTCCCACTTATATATCAATATCATCGAGTGCGAAACCCTTATTGATTCTCCCCAACATCATGCTTGCATAATGTTCTGGAGTTATATTATATCTGTAGGATATGAATAAATGCAATCTTATTCCTTTCACCTTTTTACCACATTCTTCCTTTACCATTCGATATTTACCTCTTCATCTTTGGCATTTTGTTTCTACATCTTCACAGACATTACTCGCCTTGCGGTAACCCTTCTACACCAGGTATAATTGAATTTCGTACACACAAGGGTGACACGTGGTATAACTGGCACATTTAGTCCCTTAAGCTTAACTTTGCTCATAGTGCTAGCTTTAGGGAAGCGTCTTTGTGAATGACCTTTAAAGGTTATTCTTCTATTGTTCATTCTATTATTGTCGAAACACTATCTTTGAAACGATGTCGACTATTACCAATTCCTTTGATCCCTAATTCATGCTCGGTTTTTTGTTTTTTGTTTACTATCCCATAATAATTTCTATTACTTGGGGGTCTAACTTTTCCTTATGGTAATCACGTGTGAGTCACCAACTCATTTCTCGAAATAAGGGTATGGCTTTATGGCTTATACTTTTGTATTGTCTCAAGGCCAGTCTCCTCTCATTTTTTTTTCTTCACTTGACTATAGACTTTATCATTATACCATATTTTGATTTACCGCTATCACTCATTTATCACCTCTTACTCATAATGATTCATTTACTCTCTTCTTATTCTCATGCTAATATATCTGTCTATCGCCCTATTATAAATACCTTAACATGACGTTATTTCACATTTAGCTCCCCCTGCTTCATATCACTAGCTCTTCGGGACGCCTAACATTCTTCTTCTTTTTTTTTTTTGGCGGCTGGAGTCATACTAAGGCAAATATTTATCCCTTCTAGGATCCTAGTGCCTATCTTTTGAAATTTCTCAATATTCTAGTATTCATATCTGATTGTTCTACTCTAGAGTGACCATATGGCTATCTCCAAATAAGAACTATTACCATGTTCTGCACTACCCTTCAAAAATGTTAAATATTGATAACAATCTATCCATAATTTTTGGTTACTCTAACCCCAGATGGATCCTGATATCCTATCCTTCTCCTAAATTATTTCAGTTAGCTCCTATTGGGCATAATTGAGATTGGTATGGACAATCGTAGATATCTCTGTTACCGTTGAAAGCAACTAAAAATGCTTATAGTTCTCTGCCAGAGTTATAAATACTGATAATATTTATTAACTAGGTACCTCGTACCCTTCTTTATCTTGCTTCTTTTACTTGCTAAAACTCGTATCTACCTTCTGATTCTCTTTTTTCTTTTTACCATATGGGTAGATAGATATTCTTTCCTTAGAGCTCCTTATTAAGAAACTAACACATCTTAGTACACACATGATCTGCAGAAGCCCTCACATTTACTCATCATAAGCATGATGCAAAATTGAGTTCCTCTGACTCAACTCTTACACAACCACATTGCAATCTCTTACCCTCCATCTTTCTAGATGCATGCATCGCCGTATTATAAATAAGATAGAATTGAGGAAATTGAGTTCTTACGATTGAGCTCCACCACACGATCTAGAGTAAGAAGAAAGAGTAACAGTCTTAAATGCCTTGTAGCCTCTTGCTTATAAGTGCGGTGCACAACACACCCATAAACAAGACTCTACTAGACACGGGTCATAGACAACCCCTAGGACAGACCTGCTCTGATACCAAGTTTGTCACGACCCAAACTGGAGGATCATGACTAGCACCCGGGCCATACTTGCCGAGCACCAACGTACATTTTATCTAACCTTCTTATTATCTTTAAGGGATAACGAGATCAATATAAATGGTAGATATGGATCATGAACATACATCACATGGGATGACAAGATTGCTAAGAAACTACATAAAAGGTACGAGCTACAACGTTGTCATGAAATACTATACAACAAAAATTATCCAACAAGGCATACATACATGAGTTGACACCTATCTATGAGCCTCTAAAGGAGCATAAGTAATGAAACATAGCCGGAACAGGGCCCCGACATACCCATAAAATCTATAACAAAAATGCATACCAAGACCACGGTAAGTCTGGAGAAGGGATCTCGCCTATAACCGCTGAACTGGAAAGCCTATTGTGGTGGGGGAGCTGTTTCTACCTGTCTATCAGGACCTGCAGCACGACATGCAGCGTCCACAAATAAAAGAACGTTAGTACGAATAAAGTACTGAGTATGTAAGGCAGGAAATCATAAATAAGAACAATAATGTAAAGAGAGATGTAGGAGATACAACATGTAGCATCTGAGTGCTTTTAAGAGACAGTAACAAGAAATGCATGATACATATATACACATAATATTTTTAAAACATCCGCCTATGTGGGCATCATCATCATCATAGAACATTCGCCTCTGTGGGCATCATCATCATCATATCATACCCGGCCTCAAAGAGGACTCGGTAAACCCAACTGATCAGTGGTTGCACAATAGGTGCCATACCCGGCCGACTATAGCGCGGCTCGGTAGAGTAAAATAGCTACATATATATATAATGCATGTAGGACTCATTGGAATCATATTCTGAACCTTTCGGAGTGACGTAAGGTCGATATTCTCCGTACATGTTATATTCTCCGTACATGTTATATTCTCCGTACATGTTATTAGGATTAACTCTTCATCAAGAATCTTATAATAATCAGGAAGTACCAACAACATTTATAACATAAGAATAAGAGAAGCAACCTCAAAATCAATTGTTCCATAAGAAGTGAAACAATGTAAGTACTGCTAGCTTCTACGAGTAGAGTGTCTTTGGAAGCTCGTTCATTGCATTATGTACAATCGGAGTCGTGCAAACGAAGGAAAGGGATAGCCTCACATACCTTGTATATACTGTCCCAACCTCAAGCTACGCAAATTTCACAACTCCTTAATCTACAATAAGAGAAACGACACTATCATTATCGTTTAAGCGTCATAACTATTATGTATCGACCACAACCTATTTTACGATGAAACGGACAACACCTTCCCTATTTATATGATTTCACACAAGTCAAAACAATCACCTAACAGACCAAACAACATCAATAATAATCATATTGGGCCTCCCAAAATAGTCCACACACAACCTAATCACTTCACACATAAGACGACCACCGTAGTCGTGTCAAACGACCCGGAAATGTTACAACGAACGACCATCTCACAACCCTACATCTATATGGTGTTTATCCACACCCTTAATCCTCCAAAACTCCACAAAATAGAGTAGTAAAACACGCAGACCAACAACAACACAAAACAGTCCGCTACAAGTCAAATAACTCGAACTCACGGCTTCCGATCACCGTCCCGTGAGTTCTAACTATTAGGAAACACATTTATCAACCTTCCTTGATATTTAAACACTTAAATACAGATATTAGACGTTTCTTAACTATGAAGTAACTTCCAAAACTCTAACTACAAATAAAAAGAAGAGGCGGTATAATGACACTTACGTCGTAGGGATTGTTTTGATGTTATTGCTTCTCGATTTCATGCCCGGGATGATATTCTTCTTTGAAACCCTAGTATATAGATTGAGGTTATGTTTATGGGTGTTCTCTGGTCATTTTATGCTTAAGAATGAAGAGAAAGCTGACCTAATGTTTATATATATCAAGTTTGGAAAAGTCAAAGAGGTGCTAGCTTGTCACCCTAGGATTGGTCCATCTTCCCACGCTTATATCTTTTTATCCCGATGTCGTATGAATGAACGATTAAGAGAGTTGAAAACTAAATTCCAAGACCTTCAATTTGGTAAATAATATGTCCCAATAAGACCTCATATAACACATGAAATTTATTGCTCAAAAAGCTATAGTGATCCACCTACTTGTCATTTATGATGTCTGCGCAGTCTCGCGAAATTGCGAATATCTCTCTATTCCTACGTCGTATCGATGAAAGGTTTAATTAATTTGAAACTAGACTCATAGATCTTAAATTTGGTTGGTAGATCATCCAATAATTCCAAGTATATTGGGAGACTCAGTTACATTTGACCTAATTTTCAGCACATTGTGAGTGTAACTTGTGAAGACCTTTGCCGACTTTTGTTCCACATCTTGCTTGACTTCAAAATGTATAACACAACTATCATACGATAAACATTAACTCATATCATAACCTCCTTATCATGTAATGAATCATAGTCTCACCCTAAAGTACATGTTATAGCATTCCAAACTCGTCGACTTTCGACGAAACTTATTTTCTTCAATTGGTTTAGCTTCTAAGCTTTCCAACCCTCTTGGTACTCGTTATTCATGATCTTAAATATTTGTAACCTCCAACGTAACATGATTAACTTACTTTATATTCCATCAAATAGAATCTTATTTCTGAGCTTACATCAATTGACTTACGATGTACTCTCACGTACGAAAACATGGGGTGTAACAGGAAGAGACACCAATATAGAGAATTGTATGCTTACTGAAAGCTTGACTACTTGATCCCCCGTGATGATGCTTAAAAAGAAATCAAAGTTACAGGAGTTGACATAAATAAGCTAGAGAATCATAATGGAAATACAAGAACCAAAACTACTCTATATATACAATAAAAGGACTTATATTCATACAAGGTAAAAACAGGTCCATTGGAGGCAACCTTATATTTAGCATCAGGGTCTGCGCGCCTGGTGCTAGTCGCAGGGCATGGGTCGATTGCACTGACAATGGGCGCGTGCTAGGGCGCATCTTGTCGAGGGGCGTTGTTGGCATCTAACTGCGGTTGGGCGTTGGCGAGGACTATAGATGGGGTGATAGGCACATGCGCGTTTTTCACTTGGCGCGACCAAGACCACAGGGTCGTCCGTGGCGCTACACGTTGGGAGGCTTGCCAGGACGCCATGGCGCATCCAAAGGGTCATGGGCATGGCTAGAAAGCCTCTCATGAGAGTACATTTCTAAGGAAGTTTTCCAACATAATAAGGAGTTTTTTAATAAAATAATATTTATAAACAGAAAATCAAAAAATAAAAGGTTAAAGCTACAACAACAACAACAACAAACCCAGTTTGATCCCAACATGTGGGGTCTGGGAGGGTAGTCTATACGCAGACCTTACCCCTACCTAATGCAGGTAGAGAGGCTGTTTCCAATAGACCCTCAGCTCATAAGGGTAAGAGGAAGAAGAAGAAAGCAAGAAAGAAAAAGTATCCAATAATAGCAACACGGAATACAATACCTGAGGCGAACAAAACCACATACCATAATAAAAATCAAAGAATAAGAAGGGAAAAGCATGCTACTAAGCCTACCATTAAGCACTGTAAACTACCTATTAACCCTCTACCTTAATCCTCGACCTCCACACCCTCTTATCAAGTGTCATGTCCTCAGTGAGCTGAAGCAGCGCCATGTCCTGTCTAATCACTTCTCCCCAGTACTTCTTAGGCCTACCTCGACCCCTTCTCAAACTCTCCATGGCCAACCTCTCACACCTCCTGACAGGGGCATCAATGTTTCTTCTCCTAACATGTACGAACCATATCAGTCGTGACTCCCGCATCTTGTCCTTCACAGAGGCTACTCCCACTATGTCCCGGATATCGTCATTCTTAATTCTATCTCGCCTGGTAAACAATAACATCCATCTTAACATCCTCATCTCTTCTACTCTCATCTTCTGCACGTGGGGGTTCTTGACTGGCCAACACTCGCCCCATACAACATAGGGGGTCGAACTACCACTCGATAAAACTTACCCTTAAGTCCTAACATCACCTTCTTATCACATAGAACACCGGAAGTGAGCTTCCACTTATCCATCCTGCTCTGATGCGATGTGTGACATCTTCGTCAATCTCCATGTTACCCTGAATAATAGACCCGAGATACTTAAAACTCGCTCTCTTGGGGATAACTTGAGCATCAAGCTTAACCTCGACGTCTGCATCATGGGTCTCACTGAATTTGCACTCCAAGTATTTTGTCTTGGTTTTACTCAGTTTGAAACCTTTAGACTCCAAGGTCTGTCTCTAAACCTCCAACCTCGTGTTAACTTCGGTAAACATCTCGTCAATCAACACTATATCATCAGCAAATAGCATGCACCAAGTCACCTCCCCTTGGATTTGACGCGTCAGTACATCCATCGCCAAGGAAAATAAAAATGGCTAAGAGCCGATCCCTGGTGCAACCCCATCATCACAGAGAAAAGGTCTAAATTCCCACCCATCGTCCTTACCCGAGTCTTAGCATCATCATACATATCCTTAATCACCCTAATGTACGCTACCGAAACTCCGCTAACCTCCAAACATCTCCACAGGATCTCCCTCGGAACTTTATGGTATGCCTTCTCAAGGTCAATAAACACCATATGTAAATCCTTCTTCCTTTCCCTGTAATGCTCCACTAATCTCCTTACCAGATGAATTGCTTCCGTAGTCGAACGCCCAGCATGAAGCCAAACTGACTCTCGGAAATAGACACGCACCTCCTCACCCTGGCCTCCACCACTCTCTCCCAAACCTTCATAGTGTGACTCAACAACTTGATACCTCTATAAAAGGTTAAAACTAAAAATGCAAAAATATTTCGAGACTAAAATATTTGTGTGTGGCGTTAAGGAATTTAATCCCCTTATTGTTGCCTAAGGTATTTGGATTAATTTTTTCTAGGGTATAATGAAAAACTATTATGTGATAGCGGAAATACAAATTACAGAACTTTGATGAACTCAAATAGCGGAGCAAATCACACAATGCATACTCCGTTTGATTTTATAAATATTCAAAAACTTATTGGAAATTTGGTAGCAATAAAAATCTGTCACGACCCAAAATTCCATAAGTCGTGATGGCGCCGGACACCACTGTCAGGCAAGCCAAACCTTAATTAGTTGAAATTCATTTCTGTTTTATCATCTTCGAAATCGTTACCTTTCATTTTATTTCATAATCAAATGAATAAATCTTCGTTAATTAAATACAACAGGAATATCAATTTAATTTAATGAAATAAATCCCAACACATCCCCAGAACCTAGTGACACAAGTACATAAGCAACTTCTAAGGATTTATACAATTATACAAAGCTTGTCCGAGGTACAAATTGAACAAGGACTGAAAATAAAGTACAAATACATAGGAGGAAGACTCTGTCAGCTGTGGAACGCCTCCGGATGATGCAGCCCGTCCAAGTCTCCAAGTCAATCACTGGGCTATGAAGGTACCTGTGCAAAAAAATGCATAGCAAGTGTAGTATGAGTACGAAAACAACGTGTACTCAGTAAGTATCCCGCCTAACCTCATAGAGGTAGTGACGAGAGGTCAGATTAGACACTTGCTATAGGTCAATTTAGATTATTCAAGTGTGACACTAAGCATGGTTATCATAGGCAATTTATTAAGTTCAGGAATAAATAATGTCAACTCTTTCCAAAATTAACACTTAAATTCTTCGTCATGTTAATACCAACTAATCAACATGAGTGATATAATCAAATAACAACTTAATCAACGAGGAGGAACAACTTCTTCCAAATTTTTTTAATAACTCTCAATCTATGTCATTTCAATTGACAACTTAAAACTCCAGGCCAGTAATAAGGAAAAAATCATAGCAACTACGCAGCAAATATCATGCGCAAGCAATGCCGAGGGTCGAACGGCGCGGACCAACAATAATAAAATGTGCACTGCCGATGGTCGAACGGCTCGAACCATAGATGCATCTATTTTTCCCGCTCGTGAATCGATCATGCGACGTGGTTTTATATATATATATATATATATATATATATATAAAGTTATCCTGCTCGCGAATCATACCTGCGACTTAGGTGCGTATATGTACATAAATCCACATAATAAATCCGTATTTTTATCAAGAAAGTAGTTTTTCTTATGGGAGTGGTAAAATTCTCTTTAGGTGAACTTTAAGATAGTATTGAAGTCATTTCTGGGAATTCATTTATCAAGTTTAATACGGTTCTAAGTATTACCGATTCATCCGGAACAAAATTATACAAGGAAGGATCCGTTTTCTTCTCAAGAGATTAAGGAAAATAGGCTTTGACTGTCCTAAGTATTCAATTATTAACTCAGTAATATCACTAGGCGAATATCATTGATGAAATCACAGATACAACAATTAAGGCATGATAGTGGGTCCTAGACTACCCGAACATGGCATAACAGTAGCTACGCACGGACTCCTGTCACCTTGTGCGTACGTAGCCCCCGCAAGTAATGGCATATATATATATTTATTTAGTTCACCTAGGGGGACGATTCCCCCTCACAAAGTTAGATAGGAGACTTAACTCGCTCCGAAGATTTATAACCGGCTTCCAAGCCCTTCCGACGACTCCGATGGATGCAAAACACCCCCAAACTAACCAAATAACGACAAATCAATGAAAATATACTATATTATTAGTAACAAATCCAAATTATATAATTTCCCAGCTCCGCTCAGTGAATTGACCAAAATGCCCTAGGGCCCACGTGCCCGACTTCCGAAATTTCTCGAAGATAAACTCTACCCATAGCTTTACTAGTTCAAATATACATTTTACTCAAATATTCATGCTCAAATTCGTGGCTAAAATCCAATTTATCAAATTTTCTAGGTTTCTTCAAATTTCCCTCAATTTCTCATATCAAAACCATGTAATATTCTTGTATTTAATCTTAGAAATGAGTAGAAACAACTTACCTCTGATGCCTGATGAAATCCCTCTTGAAATGCTCTCCAAAATCGCCCATAGCATATGAAAATTAGGAGAAGAAATGAAAACTTCTCGGTTTAAAAACAATATGCCCAGGCCCGATATCCGCACCTGCGGTCCACCTCTTGCACCTGCGACTTCCTCGACTCTAGTTAAAACTCGCACCTGCGATCCATACGCCGCATCTGCGCTTTCGCAGGTGCGGAAATTGCCTCGCACATGCGGTCCCAGCCAAGCCTGCCACTTCTCGCTCCTGCGGCCCCTAAACCGCATCTGCGGCCAAAGCCTCGCAGGTGCGGTCACACCAGATGACAGCAACTTCAGCTCTTTTCCAACTTCAATCTTGATCCGTTAACCACCCAGAATCCACCCGAGGCCCCCGGGACCCCGTCCAATCACACCAACCTGTCCCAAAATATAATGCGGACTTGATCGAGGCCTCGAATCACATCAAACAACGCCGAAATCATGAATCACACTCAAATTCAACTTTATGAACTTTGAAGTTTCAAACTCCCACATCCGATGTCGAAACCTATAAAATCACCCAATTTACCCCAAAATTTGCTTACAAGTCATATTCAACATTACAGACTTGCTCCAACTTCCGGAATCTCATTCCAACCCTAATATCAAAATTTTCACTTCCGGTCGGATTCTTCAAAACCTTCAAATTTCTAACTTTAGCCAAATGACATCAAAATAACTTGCGGACATCCGAATTCACTTCCAATCGCGCTCCCAACTCCAGAATCACCATACGAAGACATTTCCAGGCTCGGAATCCCAAATGGACATCAATATCTCTGAAATGCCTTCCAACCCAAACTTAGGAAATTTCTTCTGAAATGCTGACTTCCACAATATACGCCGAAACGCTCCCGGATTATCCAAATCCCGATCCGGACATACGCCCAAGTCCGAAATTATTATACGAACCTGCTGGAATCTTTCGATCCTGATTCTGAGGCCGTTTGCTCAAAATTCCAACCTTAATCAATTTCTCCAACTTAAGGCTTCCGAAATTATAATTTTTCTTTCAATCTAACTCCAAACTTCCTGAATCTCAACTCCGACCATACGCACAAGTCATAATACCTGAAATGAAGCTGTTCATGACTTCCAACCGCTGAACGACGCGCTAGATCTCAAAACGACCGGTCGGGTCGTTACAAAATCTATATAATGTCTTTGTATTTATAGGCAATAAATATGTGAGATTAAGCAATGTAGTTTAAAAGGCGCCTCTTCCAGTTTTTGTTCACACACTTTAAGAATTACTCAACAGAGTTGTGGTCATTTATGATTCCATGATGGCTTGCACTTTCGAGACCTGTGGTGTCTACAAAAAATATCGAAGCATATTGTTTTCACGCTATTTTTATTTTTTCTATTGAAAATTATTGAACCTGACTTAAGCTTGAGTTTGAAAATTCGGGTTCCCAGTACTGGAATTTATGTCAAATGAGTATTGTTGAAATGGATTAGGCATATTTTAAGGAGTTTGATTCTTAATTTTGGGACGATTTGGCAGAGATTTGTGGTAGTTTGAATTAAAGTCCGAGTCAAATTCAAAGTAAACGAGGACCATGAAAGAAGTATGTATCTCCATGTGTATTCCTCGAGTGTCCCTCGTGTATTATTATATATCCCATGTATATTTGTGGAAATTCAGGTATACATATGTATGAAATATTTTCAACTATGAATATTGACTCCAAATTTATCCAAATCATTTTCAATCTTTCTCAAAATTTATATAGTGTCTAGGTTTATGTGTTTTCAACTATTTCAATTGTGCTTACCGGAAGAAGTACTTTTTTCCTAAGTATTATATATTATTAGTAACCTTTTATCGGCAAAAATTTATTAAATAGCATTTATTGGCTAAGTGATGGAAAACTTTCCTGATGGAGAGATCGATGAACATAAAAATAGCACGGTTTTGGCCAATCAGCAAAAAGTAGCATACAATGACAAAATTGAATAATAACAGTATGTCGAAGATAAAACCCAACACAAAAAGTGACATACGAAGGATAATAATTCACTATATATATATATATATATATATATATATATATATATATATATAACAACACATAACTATAATCCAAAAAGTGAATTTTAACCGAGCAAAAAAATGTGATACCAACTTAATTGATTGTATACAACCGCATACAGTATATGTGACATAAGTAGAAAATAATATTGTGTTAAAAAATATCTTTCTCCATAGATTTAAAATTTAAGGGATCGTTTAGTTGATGAAATAAGGGAAAATAATTTTCGCATTAGATGTGAGATTATTTTATCCCGTGTTTAGTTCAATTTTTGAATCTAAAATTAGCAATTCCTGAATTAATTAATACTACAATTATTCTATTATTCTATCTCACATTGAGGGTAGGATAGTAATCCTGAAATTACTAATTTTGGGTAAAACACTAAAATGACAAAAAAGCCATTCTCCAATGCTCTTACCCCAAAGTTCTTTATAAAATCCAAGGATATGTTATAAAACAATAAAAGAATAAAAAGAAGAGTACCACATAGAAAAGTAGAGAGAGAGAATTCTAATTGATTTGTGATGAATTAATGGATAGAACTCCTTTATTTATAGGGAAAAAATGACTTAGCCACAAAGTAACAAACCCTAAAATCTCTCTAAAATATATACATTCACCTTAAATACAATTCTATTTATAACACTCCCCTTTAAATATCTATTCAACAGACAATGTGTCTCGTTAAAACCTTAACTAAAATAAAATTCAGTGGAAACAAATCTAGTGAAGGAAAAAGAGTACACATATTTAGAAATACGCCTTGTTGCTTCGTTAAAAATATTGCAAGGAACCCAGCGGGACAAAATCTTGTAAGGGAAAAAGAGTACAACGTGTATTAGATCCCCCTGATGAGAGCATTAACTACATCTTTGAGCCTTCACATCCCAATCTTGTGCACCATCTTCAAAATATCGTTGGTAGACATTCGATAGACAAATTAGTCATATTAACTTGAATGAATATGTTGCATCTTGAAATCATCATTCTTGATAGATATGCAATGTCTTCATATAATGTCGTGAAATTGACTTTTCAATATCTCCACAAAGGTAAAAAAATTCTCTCTATCATATTATCTTTCTTATAGTCATAGCAAGATACATATATGCACAAATTGCACTTGTGATATGGTACTTCAGTACCAAGAATTATATATGCTTTAAGCGATTTTAATCCTTCATGGATTGTCATATAATTTAAGTCATATAAGTCATATAAATAGACTTTAGATGCATATCAAGTTTTCATGTCATGCTAGACATATAAGATGGATAAAAGTGTTGCACACACCATTAACTTATACTTTCAGGTGTTAGAACTGCAGGTCCAAAACTACATTCTTTCATATCAAAACAATTCTACTTGAATTGTTTCTCCAGATTTAAGATCCTCGTGTATGTTTAGTGTTATCATAGATGTTGTCGACGAACATTTTAGATTGGTTCCAACCTCATTTTGTTTCATAAATACATAACATAGAAATCTCATCATTCGTATTTTCAGGTACCTGAACCTCTCTTGACATTTTATGAAGTGTCATGTTATGTGATCTTCTAGATCAATTACCTCCTTGTTATGATCATTTGCTCATTTTCTCTATCAAGAATTTTATTAGAAACCGATTTGTCTATACGTTTTAAATGCACCATAGATTTTTTTTCTTCTAGGAATAATTCTAAAAGGAGCATTTGTAGTGAGAATATAGTTACTTTATTTAGGTCAGCAAATGTGTTCGTCATGCTTTGCAACATATTGCAGATGGATTATTTTTTTACGAACTTCAAGCTCGTATTATCTTTTTTGAGGATCTAGATGTACAAATGATAATTCATTCCAAAACTTTTCTCAATTGTTTATCATGTCTCCCCCTCATGTTAGAAAAACTAACTTACTTCCTCAACTTTGGAAACTCACCTTTGTGTGTTATGGTATTAATCAAAATATACACCGCATATCAATAGTAATAATATGGAATTATTTGGTTCCTAATCTTGAATCACTTGCGAGAGGAGAATGTAATATACTTTCGTATATAATGTATATCAAACCGATATAGATAACTTTGTTCTCATAAGAAATAATTTAGCTATTAAGTGGCGGCACTCAACAAATCATTTTGCTAAACCAATTTTGATGTAAACCAACTTATCAAGATGAACTGTCTTGAATAGAAAATCAGGAAATGGTGATCTAAATTGAATTATTAAGCAAGAAACCTGGCATTCAAGTTGCGGGTTGATAATAAACGCACATGTAACCATCTCATAGATGCATCTTTATAAGTTTTACATGGCAGGTGAATAGGCCCATATTCACATTTGATATTTTCCGTATTTATCATATTCAATCCCAAATTTAGTTGGTCTATTACTTAATGAGAACAAACAATATTAGAGAATTCGTAAAAAACTTTCTAGTTCTTTAATATTTACCCATGTGATTTTTTTTACTTTTGCACATCATACTTAAATTAGTATGGATGCCAACTAGATATATTATCAAAATTGATGTACTTTAGGTTTACACCGTGACGTATGCAATTATTAATAAACTCCAAGTTTATTATGATATGAATTTTTATATTAATAAACTTCTATTTTATTGCTGCATACTTTTAATTATGTAGTACCAAATGGAGAATAAAACGGGTAACCTTTCAAATATATATTACCCAGCTACAAGTTGTAGTAATAGAAGATATTAAATCTTTTCTTTATTTATAGTCTCAATATAACCAACCGCTTTCGCGAATGCTTTATAAACTCAATAAGTTTCTTTGAGACTTACTACGACACAAGACCTTATTGATAATCAATTTTATTTCTCCAGAATAGTATAATTGGCTCTTTCCGAGATCTCAATTAATTACCTACTACCACATATTCATCAACATTCATATGGTAAATATCTCTTTCAAGGAGAAAGTTATACCGTTATGATCATGGTCAAATTATTATAGGCAAGATATGTTGCTTTCATTACTTTTGGCCTATAATAATCACATTGTCATACTATTTTCGTATAATCATAATAGGTACGTGATTAATGACCATCCATTCGATAATAATAAAATTATTTTCTTATTTTGTCTCAAACCTCTTTCTAGAGTTTATTGTGGTATATCCATGTCAGGACCCCAAATCCTAACAGGCCGTGATGGCGCCTATCATGGAACTAGGCTAGCCAACCATCACTTTACTACGTTTTTGTTCAATTATAAGAGTTCACAATTTAATAATAAGCATGCAACCATAGCATAAATAATGAAATTAGTGTCTTAGCGTTCCCATATTAGCCTAAACAACCTCCCAAGAACTGGAGTCAATAGTCATGAGCATCTAAGAATAAATAAATCTAACTCTGTTAACACTATAATGTATATCTCTGAATCAAATGCTAAAGCTAAATAAGGAAGGGAAATGGAGAAGCTGTGGACGCTGGACAGCTACCTCGAAATCCCGTGACTGCCGCTAACGAACAAGGTAGCTATTGCTCCAAATCGGTATCTGAATCTATGCACAGAGGCACAGAGAGTCTTTATGAGTACGCCAACTCAGTAGTAATGAAAAGAAATCACATTCTGAGAGATATAAAGCACACAACAGATGCACCATTTCACAACAACCAGTAAAACATCAAGTCACCAAATAGTATTCAACAATTTCATAAGTTCAAAAACCAGTTCCAAAATCCTTTGAGAACAAGTAAATATCAATATATCCCAGTGAAATCCTCAGTAAAACTCAGTTTGAAAACGAAGTAAATCATAGTTCTAAAACATAGTAAAATCATCATTAAACTGCCCTTCAGGCCAAAATCATTTCTCGGAACAGATGCCCTCAGGCATTCCCTCAATCACTCAGTATCAATCATCACTCAGTATCAGCCCCGCGGGCAATCATCATCACTCAATCGGTACCGGCGCTCATTGGGGTGTGTTACAGACTCCGGAGGGGCTCCTACAGCCCAAGCGCAATAATAACATAAGGCATGGAAGCCTTCTCATCTTTCTCATAAGTCTTGGAAGCCTTCTCACCTCTCTCATAAGGCCTGGAAGCCTCCTCACACCACTCATAAGGCCTGGAAGCCTCCTCACCTCTCTCATAAGGCCTGGAAGCCTCCTCACACCACTCATAAGGCCTGGAAGCCTCCTCACACCTCTCATAAGGCATGGAAGCCTCCTCACACCACTCATAAGGCCTGGAAGCCTCCTCACCTCTCTCATAAGGCCTGGAAGCCTCCTCACCTCTTTCAAAAGACCTGGAAGCCTCCTCACATCTCTCAAAAGGCCTGGAAGCCTCCTCACAATATAGGCATGAAGCATCACTCAGTCAGACACTCTCAATTTGCCCTTAGGCCATAAACAAACCGGGTTCTCGACCCAAAACAGTGTTTTATTTCTTCAATAAATAGTATGAAAATACTCTGAGTGTCAAAACAATTTATCAGGAAAAGACTGAGCGTAATTCACAACATATCAAGTGAGGAAACATAGTAAAACAGTCCCCCAAGGGGTAAACAGATCGGCACTAGGCCCCAAACACGGCTTACAGCCCAAAATATATCATAATATATAAATACTAATTAAGCAAAGGCTTAAAAATCGCTTTCACAACTCAATAGTCGCCTAAATAGGAAAAATGTTTCCAAAGTTTCCACCTTTTCATTTCAAAACCCGTGAAATGGTGCATACTCCGGGGTTTCATACCCTCAGGACAGGATTTCAAGACATTACTTACCTCAAAATTAGCCCGAAAACTATTCCGCAACACGCTTGCCTATCGAATCAACCTCTGGAGGCTTCAAATCTACCAAGTTAAGATTTTTATCATCAATATATGCTTAAGTAACGAATTCCAATTGAAAAATATCGAATTTAACTCAAAAATCCGAAACCGGTCAAAACCCGACCCCCGAGCCCCCGTCTCGAAACTCAGAAATTTTTATAGAAAAGTGTTCTTCGTCCTCTCACGAGTATGTACATATAAAGAACACAAAAATCGGAGTCCGTTTGACCCCTCAAATCGACCCCTAAAGGTCTCTTAATCTCAAGCCCTATAACCCAATTTTTCTACTGATTTTCCATTAATTTACACTAGTTTTATGCTCTATAATCACCCATAATCGAGTTTTAATGACTAGAACACTTACCTCTATGAAGAACAAGAATTTTCCTCTTCAAAATCGCCCCCAAGAGCTCTTTGCCGTACAACAATGGTGAAAAAGAGGGTTTAAGTCGTGGAGGAAATATTTAAATATTGTCCACGTCAATACTCAGTGCAATCGCAGCCCCTCAGGTGCGATGGCACTGAACAATTTTCACCTGCCCTATTTTACTCAGTGCGATCGCAGCCCCTCAGGTGGGATAGCACTGAACAATTTTCTAACAGCCTTCTCCAACTCTTCCGGAGAGCCTCTAGTATAACGGTCATAACGTTTTGTACAAAACTCCAAATTACAATTGGCTTAACTTTCTGAAAACTAGACATCAAGAGCTACAACCTTCATTTTTGGATCATCTTCAAATTTCTTATATATTGTGAGTTATAAGCTTCCAAAGTCGGGACAGTGCAACAGAGAATTTACTTTGTGCGATCGCGGGAAGGCTTGTGCGATCGCACATCACAATTAGATTTTTCCAAAGTTTCTCTGTGCTAACGCATCCAAATCAGTGCTATCGCACTGTACACCCCTGAAGCCAAAAACCAGCAATTAGAAATGGCCCGAAACCACCCCGAAACTCACCCGAGACCCTCGAGACCTCAACTAAAACATACCAACACATCCCATAACATCACACAAACTTAGTCGAGCCTTCGAATAACCAAAAACAACACAAAAACACTAAATCACATCGAATTCAAGCCTATGAACTTTGAAATTTCTAAATTCTACCAACGATGCCGAAACTATCCAAAACAACTCCGATTGACCTGAAATTTTGCGGACAAGTCCAAAATGACATTACGAACCTGTTCCAACTATCAGAATCCCATTCTGACCCAGATAGCCTATTTTCCACTTTTGTCCGGAAGTCGCCAAAAACTAACTTTCATTAATTCAAGCATAATTCTACACCGGACATCACAAAATTATTCTGAGCACACTTCTAAGTCCCAAATCACCTAACGAAGCTATCCGAGCCATAAAATCCGCATTCCGAGGTCGTTTACCAATAAGTCAACTCTTAGTTGACTTTTCCTATTTTAAGGCTATTTTTAAAGGCTAATTGACTGAACTCTCACTACAACCATTCGATTTCAAGCCTATCAACTCTAATACATCAAATACAGTACAACCAATCTATAACAAGTCAATAACAAAAATTGTAATTCAAGGTTTACGTAACGACAGACCGGGTCGTTACAATCCACTACCACTAGCACATTCATATTTGTGATGACCCAAAAGGTCATCCTGTGTAAATTTAACTAAACCTGTATTTAGAGACTCTGAAAGCCTCTGTTAATATTACCTTGATGTGCGTGCGCAGCCCGGGCGCGTAACCGGGAAGCCTCTATGTGAAAACTTGATAAAGAATTGAATTTATAATAATTAATCGATTAAAGTTGACTTTGGTCAATATTTTTGGTAAACGAACCCGGACTCGTGATTTGATGGTTTCGGAGGGTCCGTAGGAAAATATGGGACTTGGGCGTATGCCCGGAATCGAATTCCAAGGTCCCAAATCTGAGAAATGAATTTTTAAAGAAAATTATTTTCTGAAAATTATAAAGAGTTTTGAAAATGAAATTTGATGTGAAACCTGTGTTATCGGGCCCATATTATGGTTCCGGAGCCCGGAACAGGTTCAATATGTGTTATATGAGTTATCTGTAAAATTTGGTAAGAAACGGACTTGGTTTGATGTGTTTCGGATCAAAAGTGGAAAAGTTGATAGTTTATGAAGTTTGAGAAAATTCTATAGATTTTGGAGGTTAATTCATTATTTTTGACATTATTTTGGTGGTCTAATTACTCGAATAAGTCCGTAGGATGATTATGAGGGTGTGTGTATATTTGGTTTTGAGCCCCGAGGGCTCGGGTAGGTGTCGGGGTGCAAAAGTGTTGGAAAAATCTGGTGTTGTGGGGTTTTCTGGTGTCTGAGGCATTACTCTATGCGATCGCATAGCTTCAGGGTGGGGGAAGGGCTGGTACTCTTTGCGATCACATAGGGGGTCCTGCGACCGCACAGTAGGTTAGGTGGACCTGGGGGATGGGTAGCATTTGTCTTATGCGATCGCGCTTAGGCTTCTGCGATCGCGGAGCTTAAGAACCCATCCACTGTGCGATCGCATCTCTCCTTCCGCGATCGCACAGGTATAATTTTGCCCAGTTATTTAATTGCTCAAAAACAGAACCCATTACGGGATTTTTCATATTTTTCCCCATCTTCTTCTTCTCCAAACCCCATAGACGACTTCCAAGCTATTCTTCCACCATAACCACTTGGGTAAGTAATCCTAACTCTAATTTCTTCCATTTTACTTCATCAATAAGTAGATTTTAGGACTAAAAACATGAAATCAAAGGTAGAAATTTGGGGTTTTGGGTAGAGTTAGGGCTTTTGAAATTTTGGGGAATTCAACCTCGTTTTGGGGTCAGATTTCAAAACAAATTGTACATTCGGGCTCATGGGGGAATGGGCAATCGAGTTTTGGTCCGAACCTCGTGTTTGGACCAAGCGGGCCCGGGGTCGAATTTTGGTGTTTTTGGAAGAATGATGGGAAATGTATAATTAGGCATTGGAATTGAATTATTGAGTCATTATTGATGTTATTAAGTCGATTATGTCTAGATACTATCGTTTCAGAGTTGAATTCGAGAGGAAAGGCGGTGATTGAGGCTTGACTTGCATTTTTGGAGCCGAGGTAAGTGTTTGGCCTAACCTTAGCTTGAAATATTAGGTATAGAGTCTTAATTGCTATGTGTATTCCATGTCCAACGTATAGGTAAGGTGACGAGTACCTATATGTTGTGGTCAAGCATGCTCGTGAGTCGAATTTGATGAGATATTTAATGTTCTTTGATATTCTCATTGTTGTGAATTATTGGGAACCTTGGAAGTGGTACCTTGAGGTTATTTCGTGACGTAGATAGTTATTGATTATTCTTTCGGTTGAGGGTTTTGCTGTTGAAATTATACTTCTGAGAGAGATTGGTTATAGCTGGGTCCCTTGCTGGGACAATAGAAATTTTGTTGATTATTTCTGTACATTGAGATGTCTTATTGTTAAACTTTCATATCAATTGTTGCTTTTATATTCATTATGCACGAGGGGACATTCCGTGCCGAGCGATTGTGAGGTTACGCACGAGGGGGCATTCCGTGCTGAGTGATTATGAGGTGATGCACGGGGGGACATTCTGTGCCGAGTGACTGTGAGGTGATGCACGAGGGGACATTCCGTGTCGAGTGACTTTATTATTTATGCACGAGGGGACATTCCGTGCGGAGAGACTTTATTATTTATGCACGAAGGGACATTCTGTGCCGAGTGATTGTGAGGCTATGCACGAGGGGACATGTCGTGCCTTTTGCTACTTATTTACTTGTTTGGAGATGTTAATTCATGTCTTACTTCTACATTTCAGTTATTATCTTATTCTGCTGTTTTGGTAATTTGTTGCCCCTTTATCCCCAACATGTTCTTCCCCGCAACTGTATTTCTTGTTTATTTCCTGTTATATTATTGAACTGTACATGTATTAATTGCGGTCGTGTCCTAGCCTCATCACTACTTCGCCGAGGTTAGGCTCGACACCTACTCAGTACATGGGGTCGGTTGTACTTATGCTACACCTGCACTTCTTTATGTTATGCAGATTACGCAGCCGGACCCAGTAGACACCGCTAGAGGGAGTAACCTTCAGTCCACGTAGGCGACATCAAGGTAGACCCGCAGACGTTCGTGGGCCCTGACGTCACCTTCTATCTCTTCTTTCTGTCATTTTGTGTACTTCCAGATAGATGTATCATTTTATTTCAAACTGTTGCTTTTAGTCAAATCTTAGTCTAGTTCGTGAGATTGTGACTCCATTTCTGGGTTTTGTACTTAATGGGATTTTCTACGAGATTGGCTATTATATTAGAATCTATTAAACCTCCGTATTTTTATCATGATTTTCTAGTTAGTGTTTATTGTTTTTTATTGTTAATATGTTAATTCATTTAAAACGTTGGCTTGTCTAGCGAGTTCAACGTTAGACGCCATCACGGCCTGAAGGTGGGATTTCGGGTCGTGACAATATTCATCCAAGAATGAATATGTATTCAAAAATCATATATTGTTAACATTCACATCATAAATGGACCATAATCATTTGTATGTGCTTTACAAAATCTCATGTCAAATCGATGACAAACATTAATTTCACAGGGTGAAGGATTATTTTGAGAATCCTTATTATTTTCATTCCACAATGATGACGATTCTAATTTCGTCTTGCCACATCCACATCCATTGATACCTTCACGATACTAATTCTGTCTTCTTTCAGACTTATTACATATTGCTACCACATTCTCTTGAAAGAACGAGAATGAATCAAATTCAATGGATGGTTTTTCACTTCTTGTGCTCATAATCATACATGAATTTGATCATGTAAAGACATAAGAAATTTACCACTTTAGGTGGTTATAATTTCTCACAAACTATATTAGAGTTATAATCAAACTTTGATGTCTTTGCTTGTATTTAAAATCAATATTATAAAATTTTAAGAGTTTAGAAGAGAAAAATAAGGTAAAGTACTTATCTTAAGTCCAGAATTTATTCTTGAAGTAACTTTATGGAATAATTGACAATCATTATGCTCAATATTGTGTACAAGTTGAGCACCATGCACGTATTTGTCACGAACTAATTTTCTCTCCATTGGGTATCGTGATGGCACCTAGTCTTAAGGACTAGGTAAGCCTAACATTTACAGAATAACAACAACAAGAAAATAACATCTAATAATTTCTAAAATAAAACTCTCTATACAATTTACATTTTTTCAAAACAGTAGTACACGTCATAATCTCTACAAAGATTACTACAACTTCTAAATACAATTGTTCAGAAATATGTAAAGATAGTGTATGAACAGAATATGATGGTGACTCCGAAGCCTGCGAACGCTACGATAAGTTTACCTTGAGTCTCCACAACATCAATCCGCGTTGCTAGCTAATGATCAACCGGCTACGCAATACCTGGATCTGCACAAAAATGTGCAGAAGTGTAGTATGAGTACATCACAGCAGCACCCAACAAGTATCAAGACTAACATCAGTGGAGTGGTGTCGAGGAACAGTAAAGACACCTACTGGACTATATAACTTAAACAAGTATAAGTATAGAAACAACGTAGTATGATATCCACATTAAGACTACGCGACGTGGCTAACAATGCAGTAATTGCAATAAGAAAGGAATACGATAAGTACCAGCAGAATATCCAAATAATGACACAAGAGGATGAACGGAAAACAAAACCAAAATCCGAGATCACAGGTACATGAAAGACAAATAATAACTCAACAACAATGATCATTTTCACATTAGATTTTAGTCAATAAACTCCACGGGGTACCACTCATGGGTCCCAATACCTGAACCCTAACTTTTGGCATCCCGTGCCCTCATATTAGCTAATAACTGCATGGATGACTCACATGCCAAATTGATGGGTTGTATTCTGTTTTGGTGATCTAACAAACTTTCATGTGAAGGACCAGATAAAGGACCTGATATGTAGCCAGCACAACCAGTCAGCTTTAACTTAAGAATTCTGGACAGTGTACTGTTGAACTCATAAGGAACAGCTAAGGGACTTGATCCCTTGACATTCACACAGACGAAAGTACAAGTCAACTCTATAGTTAGAAAGTTGTGATAGAAAAGTGACTGCTTGCAACTGTACTTGCTACAGTGTAGTAACAGTGCAGTAACAGTGCAGCAGTCACTTCCCATTGGTTGAGAAGTGTACTATCTAGGTATGGGTATCCTCCTTGGGATGTACTAGGATTATAATATCTTGTTTGAAGACAAACAAGATATTCACTTGAGCATTAAATAAAAACATTCTCTCAAGCATTGAAGAGGTCTCTAGCATTGAAGACTCAAGTGTGTCAAGAGCAAGAAGACAACTCCACTAAGACGGACCAGTTTCACCTCGTGTCGTTAGTGTGCGTAGTTGAGTTGTAATCTTGCATTTTGTTTTTCATTGTATCCTATTTGCTTTTGTAGAAGCACCGGGTTAGGAATCTCTCAACCATAAACCTTGTGTGTTTGTGTTGTGACTAGTATAGTCATAAGTGAAAAGTATTTGTAACTATTGAGTGACAAAGTGGCTTGTAATAGGTATTATAAGTTAGTGTGTTAAAGTCTTTGTAAGAGTGTCATTACAAAGTGGCTTGTAATAGTCTAGATTACAAGTTAGTGAAGTTGAAATCCTACAAGTGTCGGTCGTAGTTTTTGTCCCTTTGAGTGGGATTTTTCCACGTAAAAATCCTGTGTCTCTTTTACTTGCTCTCTTAGTGTACTCCTCTGAGGGAACTGGTAGAGGACCAGGTCTCTCCACAATTTGGTGGACTCACATAAACTATCAATTGGTGTTAGAGCCGGTTCTTTCTAAACGGTTAACACCTTAAAAGGATCTCTAATGGCTGCTCCACCAAACTTTGAAGAAGGACAATCAACATATCGACTTCTTAGATTCAATGGTCAATACTATGGGTGGTGGAAAACCCGTATGCACGACTTCATAATGGTTGAAGATTCAGACTTATGGGACATCATCTTTGATGGTCCTCATGTTCCTATGCATAAGGTAGGAGAGGGAGGTCTGTTGGTGCCAAAGACCAGGAAGGATTTCAACGATGTTGACAGAAAAGCAGTGGAAAAGAACTTTTGTGCAAAGAAAATTCTGGTATGCGGTATAGGACCTGACGAGTACAACAGGATCTCAACATGTCAATCAGCCAAAGAAATTTGGGAAGCTTTGCAAACAGCTCATGAAGAAACAACGCAAGTGAAACAGCCCAAAATCGACATGCTCACTATTGAGTATTAACTGTTTAGGATAAAGGATGATGAATCTATACAGGATATGCATACTAGATTCACCTCCATCATTAATGAGCTTCACTCACTGGGAGAGGTCATTCCTAGAAACAAGCTAGTGCGAAAGATTCTAAGTGTTTTGCCTAGCTCCTGGGAAAGCAAAGTAAATGCTATCACTGAAGCAAAAGACTTGCAAACTCTAACAATGGATGAGTTGATTGGAAATCTGAAAACATATGATATGAAAAGGAAGAAGGATAGTGAAAGGAGAGAACCTAAGAAGGATAAGAACCTAGTTCTTAAAGTTGAAAAGAATGAGTCAAGCGAAGAGGACAATGACATGGCTTATCTCGCTAAGATATTCCAGAAGATGGTTCGAAGGAACGGGGGAATACCAAGAAGAGGCAACTCCAGCAAGCCTAGAAACTATGATTTGTGTCATAAGTGTGGTAAGCCCGGACACTTCATAAAAGACTGCCCGCTCCTAAAGCAAGATCCCTACAAGCACAATTCTGACAGAGCTGCAAAGAGGAACCAGGTTCCTGAAAAAAGATTCAGCAAAAAAAATGCAGCTGACAACGTTCTGAAACAGGCCCTTGCTGCATGGGGAGATTCGTCAAGCGAATCAGAAAAGGAACCTAAAGCAAAAAATAACTCCATGATGGCAGTAGAGAAAAAGGCCAAGGAGTACGACTCAATATTTGCTCTTATGGATCAGTCTGATGACGAAGAAGAAGATGACAAAGATGAGGTAAACTTCAGGGACGTTCAGAGAAATTTGAAGTCCTACTCTCCTAAAAAATTAATGTCATTGTCAAATGTTCTCATTGATGCTTACTACATCTTAGTTGAAGATAAGGACACCCTAACCATATAACTAGGTGAAGTTGAACAAACTAGAGATGATCTAGTTGTGTGTGTGGTAGATTTGAAAGAAACCATAGGTGATCTTGAAAGAGAGAAAGAATCTTTAACTTGTAAAATCAACAGTGTTGAAAATGAGAGAGATGACCTAGTGGTGGTGGTTGTGGACCTAAAAGAGACCATAAAAAACCTTGAAAAAGAGAAGGAAGTGCTAGAAGGAAAAATAAGAAAAATAGAAAATGAGAGAGATGATCTAACCGTTGTGATAGTATATTTGAGAGAGACAGTTGAAAATCTGAGTAATGAAAGGAATAGCCTGAGTGAGAGGATCAATGCAGTTGAGCAGGAAAGAGATGATCTTCTAGTGGTGATCACAGACTTAGAAAAAACTATTAAGGGATTCAAACTAGAACCTAGTGCCTCAGGAGTGGATAAAGGAAAAGAAATAGCTAGTGAAAAACACATCAAGCTTGAAAAAGAACTGAATGAGGTCAAAACAAGTGTATGTTGTGAGCTTGAGAAAAATAGGCAGTTGCAAACTGAAATGGGTAAATTAAAATCTGATCTTAAAAATCACTGAATTGGACCTGGTCCACGGATGCTGTCACTGCCATGTACTTCAACAATAGTGGAAACAGGCAGGGAATCGGGTTCCAAAAGAAGAAAACCCCTTACAACCCTCACAACAAATATGTTACGGTCCTAGATACTTGGCTTTGTACCCATTGTGGAAACAACAGGCACTTCAAGGAAAGTTGCCCAGCCAGGGACCAGTCAGTTCAGAAAAATAGAATGTTTGTTGACAAGAGAAACACCAAGTAGGGACCAGGTCCCAACAAGAAATATCAACTTCTGCCTGCATAGACTAGAAGAGGACTTATTCATACCTTTCCTAACTACAAGGGACCCAAACTAGTTTGGGTTCCTAAGTCTAACCCTTGATTTAATTGTGTAGGGATCAATGAGAGGAACTGGACTACAATGGATCATGGACAGCGGATGCTCAAAGCATATGACTGGAAACACCATGGATTTTCTCTCTCTGAAAGCCCTGCAGGGAAGAGATGTATCCTTTGGCAATGGAAAGAAGGGATACATTCTCGGTGTTGGAAGGGTCGGAAGATCTCTGGAGCACTCAATTGAAAATGTGTACTATGTGGATGACTTGAAATATAGTCTATTGAGTGTCTCTCAAATTTGTGATAAAGGAAACAAAGTGGAATTCTTGTCCAAGATGTGCATTGTTACTAGCTTAGTAACTAGTGAAGTGGTGTTGATAGCCAAGAGACATAAGAACATCTATGTTGCTGATTTCGAACCATTGGAAGCTGGTGAGGTGAACAGCGTGAAGGCAGTTGATGATGACGCAGAACTATGGCATAGAAGACTGGGTCATGCTAGCTTTTCCCTCTTGAATAAGTTGATACAGAAGAACCTGGTGTGAACAACTAATTTTTGACCACACCCAAATTCTATACTATTTTGATGTAAATATTTCTTTTAGGTCTAATCTTAATATTTTAAATTTTTTATCTTACTCTTAATAGGTTTTATCTAAGAAAGTTAAAAACTAGAAAAAATATATTAACATTCTTAGGATACATGTTTCTTTATTTTTCTTTTCATTAGAATTATAATAAGTTAGTAGTATTTTTCTTAATATCACTTAAAGTACATGTAAATATATGGTTTTCCTATATTGTAAGAAATGATAATTAATCTTATTATCTTTTAATTATATTTATCTTCTACAAAACAAAATAATTTTTTTTTGTCACGACCTCGCGATGGTGCCCAACACCGGAGTCAGGCAAGCCAACACCGGTTTTCTAACGAGATTACTTTACTTATTTGGATGTACAAGTACTTGTCAAAATTTTAAGTTAGGAAATCAATTAAAGAAAATAGTCAAGTGATGCAACTTGATTAAATGAAATTCAAAAGATCGTTTGCCAACATATACAGTATAACAAAATACTAGAAAAAACCAACTACGTGTGCCAAGATCTAGTGTCACAAGTCCACATGCGACTAGTGGAATATACAAATTAGACAAAATAAATGTACAATTGTCTGAAGGTGTAGACAGAAATATCCAAAAATAATAATAAACTCCACAGTGTTGCTGAGGAACGCCAGAAGAGCAGCTCACCGTGTAGTCTAATCCAGATAGTACCCTCAAGATCGCGCTCCGGTATGATAACCAGATGCACCAGCCTCAGAACCTGTACAATTAAGTACAGAACCGTAGCATGAGTACATATAAACAAATATGTACCCAGTGAGTATCCCGTGTAAACTCGAAGAAGTAGTGACGAGAGGTAGACGTATTACTCACTAGGGTCATTAGCACTAGTGTAATTAAATAAATCTAGATAGGATTAACAGTTATGGCAATCAAGTAGACATGGAATATCAAGTATTTGAACTACAATCTACCCGCAAGTATCAAATAATAATATCAATAAAAATCCTAAGTCCCCTTCCACACAGAACAATTAATTTGATAATAACAATAAGACTCTCAGTCAAATACATAGCATATAGAATGCCAAGGCGTACGACCGAAGCGACGCAAAAATAAATGTGCACTACCGTGGGTCGAACGGCACGAACCATAGATGCATCTATTACCCCGCTCGCGAATCGATCATGCGACGCGGTTGACATAAATATAAGGCTACCCCGCTCACGAATCATACATGCGACACGGGTGCTCGTATAGATACAGAGAATTTTCAGGAAATTCAGGAATTTATCATGGATTATACTTGAAATCAGAGATTTAAGCATTTAAACTTACACATAACTTCCTAATATCCTCATGTCAATTTCAAAGATAATAAGCAACTAGGAACACATGTAAAGATACAGGTAAGGCACATAAAGGCATGCTTGTGAAATCCTAAATTCTACACTACCTAACATAGTAGTAGCTACGCACAGACTCTCGTCACTTTGTGCGTGTGTAGCCCCCGCAAATAAGGATAATTCAATCATTTATATTTACCTATGGGGACAATTCCCTCTTACAAGGTTAGAAAGGAGACTCACCTCGCGTAGAACCTACTTTCCGGGTCAAGAACGCGCCCGAAACTCCCAACTCGTCACCCAATGACTCAAAACTAGTCAAATGATATATAAATACGTCAATATACACCCAAGAGTATGAAATTCTCCTATTAGTTTAGTTAATTCACCCTTCTTGAAAAAATCCCAAAATACAACCCCGGGCCCACATGCTCGGATTTCGGAAATTTTCGAAGAAAACACTCACCCTAACCTAAGGATCATTAGTATATAATTTTTGTATGATTTCACGGTAGATAAGTGGTGAAATTCTCTAAATTTCATCAACCCTAAGTTTCCACTCTAACCCCTTTGATTTTGCACTAATTGGGTGTTAATCTACCTAAGATTTGATGTAATAAATCAATATTTAAATGGAAATTACTTACCTTTTAGTAGCTAGGACGAATACCCTCTTGTGAGCTCTCAAAATCGCCTATGGTGGAGAAGAAATGGTGAAAAATGGTTAAGTCCCGTATTAAATGAGCTCACTGCCTTCAGTGATCTCGCACCTGCGGAAGTTGGCAAGGAGGCTTGGGATCGCACCTGCGGAGGGATTTTCGCACCAACGGATATGCTCCTGTGGAGAAAGGTCCGCACCTGTGGATCTGGACCATCTCCCCTGGGGCCGCACCTTCGAGGCCTTGACCGCAGGGGCGGTCTCGCACCTGCGATCTAGGCAACCGCACCTGCGGTCACACCATACCTGGTGCACCAGCAGCTGAAGTTGCTGGTTGTGTTTGGCCCCGTTTGGTGTACGGGAGGCACCCGAGCCCCCGTGCAATTGTACCAACAAGTCCTAAATCATATTACGGACTCGCTCGAGCCTTCGGAACACCCAAAACAACGCTAAAACTCAAAATCACACCTCAACCCCCTAGAATCAAACTTAAGAAAATTCAAGTTCTTGAATCCGATTTCAATGCGCCGAACCAACCTATACTACTCGGAATGACACCAAATTTTTCAGGCAAGTTATAAATGACATAACGGAACTATTCCCGGTCTCGGAATTCCGTTCGGAACTCGATAACATAAAAACACGTTCTAAACCATATTATGAACTTAAGGAAACTCTATTTTCGCTATTTGGCGTTGAAACGCTCCCGGGTCATCTAAAACCCATTCCGGACATACGCACAAGTCCGAAATAATCATACGAAGCTACTGGAATCGTCAAAACTCGATTCCGAGGTCGTTTACTCAAAATGTTGACCATGTCAAACTTGGCCTTAAAAGCCAACCTTAAGGAACTAAGTGTTCCTACACTTCTATAAACACTTCTGAATCCCGGGCCACCCGTCCCCACAAGTCATAAATCATAATAAGCCGCTGTGGGAAGTTCCATTTAGGTGAAAGGGGTCCAAATACGCAAAATGACCGGTCGGGTCGTTACATTCTCCACCTCTTAAACAAACATTCATCCTCGAACGGGTGTAGAATCATACTTGAAGTGCTGAATAAGTGTGGATATCTGCTCCGCGTGTCCTCCTCGGACTCCCAAGTCGCCTCTTCGACTGGTTGGCCCCTACACTGGACCTTCACAGCAGAAACTCTCTTGGATCTCAACTGGCGATCCTGTCTATCAACAATAGCAATTGGTTCCTCCTCGTAGCCTAATCTCTAATCCAACTAAATGGTGTTGAAACCAACCATGTGAGAGAAGTCAGCGTGGTATCTCCGGAGCATGGATACATGAAATACTGGATGAACCCCTGATAAATTGGGAGGTAAAGCAAGCTCATAAGCAACCTCTCCAACTCGCCTCAACACCTCGAAATGACCTATAAACCTCGGGCTCAGCTTGACCTTCTTCTCGAACCTCATAACACCCTTCATCGGCGAGACCTTCAACAATACCTTGTCTCCCTCCATAAATGCTACATCACGCGCCCTCTGATATGCGTAACTCTTCTATCGGGACTTTGCTGTGCGGAGCCTCTCCTGAATCAACTTCACTTTCTCCAAGGCATCTCTCACCAGGTCCGTGCTATATAACTTAGCCTCACTAGGCTCAAACCACCCGATAGGAGAACGACATCGCCGACCATATAAATCCTCAAATGGATCCATCCCGATGCTGGACTGATAACTATTATTATAAGCAAACTCGGCCAAAGGCAAGAACTGGTCCCACTGACCTCTAAAGTCAATCACACATGCCCTGAGCATGTCCTCCAATATTCGAACTGTACGCTCCGACTGACCATCAGTCTGCGGGTGAAATGTTGTGCTGAGATCTATCTGGGTACTCGTTTCACTATGCAATGTTCTCCAGAAGTGCAAGGTGAAATGAGGACCTCGATCTGATATAATGGACACCGGCACATCGTGTAACCGGACTATCTCCCGAATGTAGATCTGGGCTAGCCTCTCAAAAGTATAAGTAGTAGCTACAGGAATGAAATGCGCCGATTTGGTCAATCTATCCACAATGACCCAAACCGCGTCAACCTTCCGCAAAGTCCAAGGTAACCCAACCACGAAGTCCATAGTAATGCACTCCCACTTCCACTCAAGAATGGGCATCTGCTGAAGTAGGCCTCCTGGCCTCTGGTGCTCATACTTAACCTGCTGGCAATTAAGACACCTAGCCACATACTCCACAATGTTCCTCTTTATTCGTCTCCACCAAAAATGCTGCTTCAAATCATGATACATCTCCGTAGCACCAGGATGAACAGAATACCAAGAATTGTGTGCCTCCTCTAGGATCCTCTGCCTCAATCCATCAACATTAGGAACACACAAACGACCCTGAAGTCTTAGAACACCATCCTCGCCAATAGTAACCTCTTTGGCACCACCCTGAACCACTGTCTCCCGTAGCTCTGCCAAACACGGATCATCATACTGCCGAGCCTTGATCTCCCCCAATAATGAAGATTGAGCAACCACATGAGCTAGAAATCGACGAGGCTCTAAAAGATCTAATCTCACAAAACGGTTAGCCAAGGACTGAATTTCCAAGGCTAGAGGTCTCTCCTCAGCTGCAATGTAAGCCAAACTACCCATACTCTCCGCCTTCCTGCTCAAAGCATCTGCTACCACATTCGCCTTGCCCGGGTGATAAAGAACGTTGATGTCGTAATCCTTCAGCAACTCAAGCCACATGCGCTGCCTCAAATTAAGATCCCCATGCTTGAACAAGTGCTTCAAACTACAGTGGTTTGTATAAACCTCACAAGATACCCCATACAAGTAGTGCCTCTAAATCTTAAGAGCATGAACAATTGCCGCCAACTCCAAATTGTGCACCGGATAATTCTTCTCATGAACCTTCAGCTGGCGCGAAGCATAAGCAATCACTCTCCCTTCCTGCATCAACACACATCCCAAGCCAATGTGTGAAGCGTTGCAATACACTGTATACATCCCAGAACCGGAAGGCAATACTAGAACTGGTGTTGAGGTCAATGCTGTCTTGAGCTTCTGAAAGCTCGCCTCACACTCGTCAGACCATCGGAACGGGGCATTCTTTTGAGTCAATCTAGTCAGTGGGGCTACAATGGATGAAAATCCCTCCATAAATCGTCGATAGTAGCCTGTTAGACTCAAGAAACTCCTGATCTCTATAGTTGAAGTAGGACGCAGCCAACTTTGAACTGCCTCAATATTCTGAGGATCAACCTTGATACCCTCTCCGGATACTACATGCCCCAAAAATGCCACGGAATCCAACCAGAACTCACACTTGGAGAACTTAGCATATAGCTTCTGTTCCCACAAGGTCTGGAGCACAACTCTTAAATGCTGCTCGTGCTCGCCCAGGCTACGAGAGTAAATCAAGATGTCATCAATGAAGACAATGACAAAGGAATCAATATACGACCTGAACACCCTATTCATCAAGTCCATGAATGCTGCTGGGCATTCGTCAAGCCAAAGGACATCACTAGGAACTCATAATGGCCATATCTCGTACGAAAAACAGTCTTTGGAACATCCGAGGCTCGATTCTTCAGCTGGCGATACCCCGATCTCAAATCAATCTTAGAAAACACCCGAGCACCCTGCAACTGGTCAAACAAATCATCAATGTGCGGCAGTGGATACTTGTTCTTAATAGTTACCTTGTTCAACTGCGATAATCAATACACATCCGCATAGACCCATCTTTCTTCTTCACAAATAGAACTGGAGCACCCCACGACGATACACTCGGTCTGATAAACCCCTTAGCCAACAACTCCTCAAGCTGCTCCTTCAATTCCTTCGGAGCCATACGGTACAGGGGAATAGAAATAGGCTGAGTGCCTGGAGCTACATCAATACAGAAATCGATATCACGATCCGGAGGCATGCCCGGAAGGTCTGAAGGAAAGACATCAGCAAACTCTTGAACAATTGGCACCGAATCGATTGTCGGAGACTCAGCGGTAATGTCCCGCACATAAGCAAGATACGCCAGACAACCTTTCTCGACCATATGTCGAGCCTTCAGAAGGAAATAACTCTACTAGCTGCACTAACTGAGGAACCTCTCCACTCCAGCTCAGGCAACTCAGGCATGGGCAAAGTAACCATCTTGGCATGGCAATCCAAGATGGCATGATACGGAGATAGCCAATACATCCCCAAAATAGTCTCAAAATCAACCATGTCGAGCAACAAGAGGTCCGTTCTAGTCTCGAACCCACATAAGGTGATCACACAAGACCGATAGACCCGGTCTACCACCACAGAATCGCCCACAGGAGTGGACACATATATAGGAGAATCCAAGGACTCATGAGGAACATCCAGAAAATAAGCAAATAAGGCTGACACATATGAATAAGTGGATCCTGGATCAAATAACACTGATGTCTCCCTACCACATACTGAAATAGTACCTGTGATCACGGCGTCTGAGGATACTGCATCTGCTCGGGCCAGAATAGCATAAAATCTGGCTGGTGTAGCTGAAGGCTGACCTCCGTTGGACTGAATAGGAGCTAGCTGAGCTCCCCCTGCCTGGCCTCCACCTTTGGGACGACCTCTACCGGCCTGTCCTCCACCTCTGGGTGGACGGGGCGTCGGTGCTGAGTATGTAGGCTGTTAACTCTGTTGAACAGCCCTCCCCCGAAACCTGGGACAAATCCTCCTCATATATACTGACTCCCCACACTCATAACACCTCACTGGTGGCATGGCCTGCTGCCCTGAAGAAGAACCCTGGTTAGCTGGGGGACGGTGAGAACCCTCTGGCATGGCACTGAAGTAAGGTTTAGAAGACCCCTGATGACCTGAATACCCGTCGGAGTAACCCTGAATGGATGGTAGGCGGTAAGAACTCTCCGTCATGGCGCTTAAATAAGGCCTCACTTCACCACCACGTGGAGGTGGTGGAGGAGCTAAATATGGAGGCCTGCTAGGCTGTCCTCTGCTGAACTGACCCCTGCCCCTGCCTGGGGCACCTCTGAAATCTCCAGAAAATCTAACTCTCTTGTCCTACTGACCCTGCTCTCTGCCCCTCGATCGGTAACCCTCAATCCGACGAGCTATCTCGACCACAAGCTGATAGGGAGTACCCATCTCCACCTCTTGGGCCATGTTGGCCCTAATACCTGAGTGCAGTCCAACTACAAACCTCTGCACCCTCTCAACGTCAGTAGGAAGAATCATAAGGGCATGACGAGACAACTCAGAAAACCTATCATCGTAGTCTGTCACCGACATCTGCCCCTACCCAAACTGATAACGCAACTCTTCCCTCTCTGAGGGTGGAATATACCTATCCAGGAACAGCTGAGTGAACTGCTCCCATGTGAGAGGAGGGGAACCTGCTGACCTACCAAGGATAAACGACTGCCACCATCTGCGGGTCCTGCCCTCTAGCTGAAAAGTAGTGAAATCAACTCCATGGGACCTCATGTTGTGCAGTCTGTCCCTGCACCTATCAATAAAGTCATGGGCGTCCTCACCCCTCTCACCTCCGAAGACCGGAGGGTGCAATCGAGTCCATCTGTCAAGCAACTTCTGCGGATCGCCGTTCGCAGCTAGTCTAAGCTCAGGTGATGCTGCTGCTGGCTGTGCTTCACCCACATGCAGAGTACCCGGAGTCTGATATACTGCCGCTGCATGACCTGCGGCATGGGAGGTAGGGGTCTGAACTCTCCCTCCCGCCTGAGATGTGGCAGGATCCGCTGGAAATAAACCAGCCTGGGTCATAGTGTCCATGAACCGCATCATACGGCCCATAACCTCCTGGAAGCCCGGTGTAGTCATGAAATCCATCGGAGTTGGATCTGCTGGGGGCAACTCACCCTGTTCCTCAGTAATGGGATCCTCTGCTGGATCCGATGAGGGTGCTAATGGAACAACTCTAGGACGCCCTCGTCCCCTACCTCGGGTCGGTGCCCTGCCACGGCCTCGGACGACGGGGGTAGCGGCATCTCCCGGGTCAGGAACGTCAGTTGCACGAGTCCTCACCATCTGTGAGATAATAAAAGAACGAGATTTAGTAAACCATCGACTGCACGATAGAATATGAATAAAGAAATGTTTCTTAACACCCTATAGCCTCCCGAAGATAAATACAGACGTCTGCGTATCTATCCGCAAGACTCTATCAGGTTTGCCTGTGACTTGTGAGACCTACGTGAACCTAGAGCTCTAATACCATGTTGTCACGACCCAAATTCTGACTCGGGTCGCGATGACGCCCAACACCGGAGTCAGGCAAGCCAACACCAGTTTTCTAACAAGATTACTTTACTTATTTGGATGTTCAAGTACTTGTCAAATTTTAAGTTAGGAAATCAATTAAAGAAAACAGTCAAGTGATGCAACTTGATAAAATGAAACTCAAAAGATCGTTTGCCAACATATATAGTATAGCAAAATACTAGGAAAAACCAACTACGTGTGCCAAGACCTAGTGTCACAAGTCCACAGGCGACTAGTGAAATATACAAAATAGACAAAATAAATGTACAACTGTCTGAGGGGTAGACAGAAATATCCAAAAATAATAGAAACTCCACAGTGCTGCTGAGGAACGCCAGGAAGAGCAGCTCACCGTGTAGTCTAATCCAGATAGTACCCTCAAGATCGCACTCCGATATGATAACCAGATGCACCAGCCTCAGAACCTGTACAATTAAGTACAGAAGTGTAGCATGAGTCCATATAAACAAATATGTACCCAGTGAGTATCCCGTCTAAACTCGAAGAAGTAGTGACGAGAGGTAGACGTATTACTCACTAGGGTCATTAGCACTAGTATAATTAAATAAATCTAGACATGATTAACAGTCATGGCAATCAAGTAGACATGGAATATCAAGTATGTGAACTACAATCTACCCGCAAGTGTCAAATAGTAATATCGATAAAAATCCAAAGTCCCCTTCCACACATAACAATTTATTTGATAATAACAATAAGACTCTCAGTCAAATACATAGCATATAGAATGCCGAGGCGTACGACCGAAGCGACACAAAAATAAATGTTCACTGCCGAGGGTCGAACAGCACGAACCATAGATGCATTTATAACCCCGCTCGCGAATCGATCATGCGGCGCGATTGACATAAATATAAGGCTACCCCGCTCACGAATCATACATGCGACACGGGTGCTTGTATAGATACACAAAATTATCAGGAAATTCAGGAATTTATTGATTATACTTGAAATCAGAGATTTAAGCATTTAAACTTACACATAACTTCCTAATATCCTCATGTAAATTTCAAAGATAATAAGCAACTAGGAACACATGTAAAGATACAGGTAAGGCACATAAAGGCATGCTTGTGAAATCCTAAATTCTACCCAACCTAACATAGTAGTAGCTACGCACGGACTCTCGTCACTTTGCACGTGCGTAGCCCCCGCAAATAAGGATAATTCAATCATTTACATTTACCTATGGGGACAATTCCCTCTTACAAGGTTGGAAAGGAGACTCACCTCACGTTGAACCTACTTCCCGGGTCAAGAACGCGCCCGAAACTCCCAACTCGTCACCCAAGGACTCAAAACTAGTCAAATGATATATAAATATGTCAATATACACCCAAGAGTATGAAATTCTCCTATTAGTTTAGTTAATTCACCCTTCTTGGAAAAATCCCAAAATACACCCCGGGCCCACATGCTCGGATTCCGGAAAATTTTCGAAGAAAACACTCACCCATAACCTAAGGATCATTAGTATATAGTTTTTGTATGGATTCACGGTAGATTAGTGGTGAAATTCTCTAAAGTTCATCAACCCTAGGTTTCCACTCTAACCCCTTTGATTTTGCACTAATTAGGTGTTAATCTACCTAAGATTTGATGTAATAAATCAACATTTAAATGGAAATTACTTACCTCTTAGTAGCTAGGCCGAATACCCTCTTGTGAGCTCTCAAAATCGCCTATGGTGGAGAAGAAATGGTGAAAAATGGTTAAGTCCCGTATTAAATGAGCTCACTGCCTTCAGTGATCTCGCACCCGCGGCTCGAGGACCGCACCTACGATCCAAGGCTCGCACCTGCGAAAGTTGGCAAGGAGGCTGGGGATCGCACCTGCGGAGGGATTTCAGCACCAGCGGATCCGCTCCTGTAGAGAAAGGTTCGCACCTGCGGATTTGGACCATCTCCCCTGGGGCCGCACCTGCAAGGCCTTGACCGCAGGGGCGGTCTCGCACCTGCGATCTAGGCAACCGCACATGCGGTCACACCAGATCTGGTGCACCAGCAGCTGAAGCTGCTGGTTGTTTTTGGCCCCGTTTGGTATCCGAGAGGCACCTGGGCGCACCCGAGCCCCCGTGAAATTGTACCAACAAGTCGTAAATCATATTACGGACTCGCTCGAGCCTTCGTAACACCCAAAACAACACTAAAACTCAAAATCACACCTCAAACCCCTAGAATCAAACTTAAGAAAATTCAAGTTCTTGAATTCGGTTTCAATGTGCCGAACTGACCTATACTACTCAGAATGACATCAAATTTTGCAGGCAAGTCATAAATGATATAACGAAACTATTCCCGGTCTCTGAATTTTGTTCGGACCTCGATAACATAAAAAACACGTTCTAAACCAAATTATAAACTTAAGGAAACTCTAGTTTCACTATTTGGCGTTGAAACGCTCCCGGGTCATCTAAAACCCATTTCGGACATACGCACAAGTCCGAAATCATCATACGAAGCTATTGGAACCGTCGAAACTCGATTCCGAGGTCGTTTACTCAAAATGTTGACCGAAGTCAAACTTGGCCTTAAAAGCCAACCTTAAGGAACTAAGTGTTCCTACACTGCTCTAAACACTTCTGAATCCCGGGGCACCCGTTCCCGCAAGTCATAAATCATAATAAGCTGCTGCGGGAAGTTTTATTTAGGGTAACGGGGTCCGAATACGCAAAACGGTCAGTCAGGTCGTTACATTTATTATTATTATTATTATTATTATTATTATTATTATTATTATTATTATTATTATTATTGAAGCTAACGTTCTCAAACTTTATCTCAAAAAATCTGATTTTTTTTAAATTAGCTAACAATCTAATCTCCTAAGTTCCCTATTTTTGCTAAACTCCCAAAATTTGCCCAACTCCCTCACGTTCCCAACTCCCTTAGTACTTCCCCCACTCCTCACATTAAAATAAAAACCACCAGATCCTGGGATTTAAAGGAGGGGGAGGAAGGGACAAAAAAAGATAGAAAGCAAAAAAGAAAAAGAGAACGAAAAGCAAAAAAAGAAGTGAAAGTGGAACAAAAGATAAAAAGAAGAAGCGAGGAAGTACTGCAAATTATCACAAAGTTTGGATAGTGCTAAAAATTATTTGGAAGGAAACATCTTAGGAAAAACTACAAAAGCACATCATACTATAAAGAAATAGATCAGTAGGTCTATCACTTCAAATACTTGGCACGAAAAACATTCGAGTTATTTTCGGCGAGGTTTCTAGTCGAGGTTTCAGTTCGAGGCTACGATATCGTTTAAAGGAATTTCCAGCTTTAAAGGTTCATCTATATTTTCTTTGTTATTCATTTTAGTATTATTTGCCTACTATTTGAATATGCAATTTGATATGTGTTTTAGAGCTTATTCTATCCATTATTTTAGTCAAATTTGATTCTTAGTTTTTTCTTGTGATAATATAGTAAGTAGTATTTTGTTAAGTGAGTTAAAATGGATTTCGGTTGTAAAAATCTGCATGTTTTTGGCTTTATTTATTCAAGTTGTTTAGGAAAAGCAGTGGAACTTTATGTTAAAGAAATACTTTTTCTAGTTAAAAATTTATATTTAGGTAGATACCTGATGGCCTACCAATTTAAAGAGAGTACATGTTCTTTGTTCTTAACGTCCTTCCGTTATTATCTTTAACTTAAGACTATCGGTAGTATTTTTCTTAAGAATTTATTATGTTTAGTCTTTATATTGAAAGCCTATTAATTCTATTAAAGATCTGAGTTTAACAGTTCTTTGGCTCTTTATGTATTAATTCCTGCCAAAAGTTAATACATGAAAGTCACATAATTAGTAAGATTAGTTAAAACTTTAAATGTATATTATTATATATCTTTCTTTTCCTTTAATGATATCAAAGTCTTTCATGTTTCTTCTAGGGAATGTTTAATGTATTAGCTTACCAAATTATTTATCATGTTTTATGTTAATAATAGTATATAAGGTTAGATACAATTATTTGAAATAAAACATATAACTCAGGGTCAAATAAATTTATTTCCTATTGGCCTCATACTAATAAAATCCAAAGTTTTTCTATTTCTTTTCATAGCCAAATAAGTAACGTCCATTAACTCAAAAAATAATAATTTAAAAATCAAATAATAAAACGTACAAATATATATCTCGAATTTAAAGGAGACAAAATAAGAAAAATACTCCAAACGCTGGAAAAAAACTTTAGATGTACTTTAAATATTAGCTCATGTGTTCTTACCCGAACCTTAGATTGATATGATTAAATAATAAAAGGATCATGTGCGCATTCCGCGTCTCGATGTCTTTAGATTTAAAATAATCATGTTATAACCATGTGTACATTCTGTATCTTGGTTTAACATTTAATTTCAAAAAAATACCTTGTGTGTGTTTCTGCATCTTGGTGAACTCTTAATAAAACATAATAATTAATTAAGCGGTAATAAATAAGTCATAATCAATAAAATACAAGAATAGCTAAAAAAATTTAATTTAAGCCTTACATCAGTCAATAAAGCGATCGTGTTAAAACCACGGGACTCGAGGGGTGCCTTACACCTTTTTCTCGTTCAACAGAATTCCTTACTTAGTCTTCTGTTTTCGTAGACCATGAATTAAGAGTCAAATCTTCCTTTTGATAAGGGATTCAATAAAAAGGTGACTTGGAACACCAAAACTCAATCCCAAGTGGCGACTCTAAATAATAAATAATTCCTTTTCGAAATATCACTTTAATTGGAAAAACTATTCTAACTCAATCTCATAATAGGGTTGTGTGGAATAAAAGAGGTGTGACACCTGGTTCGTGGTCTGCCAAACTCCAAATTCAAGGAGCACAGAGCTTGTGATGCATGTGACAAAGGAAAACATGTGAAATCATCCTTTAAGCCTAAAAAGGATGTTAGCACATCTACACCTCTTGAGCTCCTTCACATGGATATGTGTGGACCCAAGAGAATTCCAAGTAGAGGTGGAAATAAGTACATCTACGTGATTGTGGATGACTACTCAAGATTCACTTGGACACTATTTCTTAGAACAAAAGATGAGACGTTTGAAGTATTTGTGGATTTTGTCAAGAAAATCCAAGTGAAGATGGAATTGAAAGTAACTTGCATCAGATTTGACCATGGGACTGAATTTGATAATGCAAAATTTGATGCGTTTTGCACTGAAAATGGAATCACGCACAACTTCTCAACTCCTAGGACTTCTCAGCAAAATGGAGTAGTGGGAATAACAGAACCCTGGAAGATATGGCACGAACTATGCTCATCGACAGTGGAATTGCAAAGAACTTCTGGGCAGAAGCAATCAACACTGCGTGCTACTTGGTGAACAAGTGCATGATCAGGTCCTTCCTAAACAAAACCCCCTATGAATTGCTCAATGGAAGAAAGCCAAAGATAACTCATTTGAGAACCTTTGGATGCAAGTGCTATGTTCTGAATAATGGGAAGGATCAACTTGGAAAATTCGACGCCAAAAATGATGAAGGAATTTTTTTGGGGTACTCTTCTCAAAGAAAAGCATACAAAGTGTACAACAAGAGAACCCAATGCGTAGAAGAAAGTGTTCATGTGCTATTCAACGAGACTCCTTCCTCAAATAGGGATGGAAGTGATGATGATCAAGCCAATGAACCACTCATGGTTCCTGGAGATATATATGACGTCTCAAATGGCAAAGCTGACATGATGAACCAAACTAAAGAGATAAGTGAAGGTAATGCAACCTCCTCCCCTAGTTCACAGGAGGAACCTGGTACCCCAATCTCTCCTACTGAAGCTGAAGAAAGAGTCGGAGATGTTGTGGAAGGTACTCCACAGGTAGCAGAACAAGAAGTGCAGGGAAACTCCTCTGATCTACCAAGTTCCTCCACACATCAAATACAGGTCCCAAAATGGAAACATAAAAGCTCACATCCTCTTGATAACATAATCGCTCCTCTTGATTCCAGAGTCCAAACCAGATTCAAAACCAGAAACTCTCTAGCCTTCTCAGCCTTTTTATCCCAAATAGAACCAAAAAATATCAAGGAAGCTCTAAAGGATGCAAATTGGATCATTGCTATGCAGGAAGAGCTCCATCAGTTTGAAAGAAACAAAGTCTGGCACCTGGTACCTCGACCCTCAGACAGAACCATCATAGGAACTAGGTGGGTGTTCAGGAACAAGCTAGATGAGAACGAGAAAACAACTAGAAACAAAGCAAGGCTTGTTGTTTAGGGTTACAATCAAGATGGAGGGATTGATTATCAAGAGGAAGGGATTGATTATGATGAAACATTTGCTCCGGTTGCTCGCATGGATGCCATTCGAATTCTCATTGCTTTTGTATCTCATATGGAATTCACCTTATTCCAAATGGATGTGAAAAGTGCATTCTTGAATGGATATCTCAAGGAAGAAGTATATGTCAAGAAACCTCCTAGGTTTGAAAGTCATGCTCACCCAGAGTATGTCTTCAAACTGGACAAAGCTTTGTATGGTCTGAAGAAAGCCCCCAAAGTTTGGTATGAGAGGCTTTCCAAGTTCCTATCGGATAACGAATTCACTAGAGGAAAGATTGACAACACCCTATTTCTAAAGAAACGGGGAAGGAACCTTCTCATTGTCCAGGTATATGTGGATGATATTATATTTGGGGCTACAACAGACTCATTGTGTAAGGAATTTGCCACTCTTATGGGCAGTGAGTTTGAGATGAGCATGATGGGGGAACTGAATTTCTTTCTGGGTCTTCAAGTGAAACAATCCACGAAGGGAACTTGCATCAGTCAGCAGAAGTACATCAAGGAGCTGCTAAAGAGGTTTGACATGGAGGATTCAAATGTGATTGATACACCTATTACAGTGGCAACCAAGCTTGACATGGATGAATTTGGATCTCCTATAAACCAAACAATGTACAGGGGAATCATTGGCTCTCTACTCTACCTCATTGCAAGCAGGCCATGCATCGTGTTCAGTGTGGGATTATGCGCAAGGTTTCAATCAAATCCTAAGGAGCCTCATCTAAAGGCTGCCAAAAGAATCTTACGCTAACTCAAAGGCACACATGACATGGTCCTGTACTATCCCTCAGGTGATAATTTCAATCTTGTTGGTTATGCTAACACTGACTATGCAGGTTATCTAGTGGACATGAAAAGCACTTCAGGGATGGTTCATTTTCTTGGATCCTGCCTTATCTCTTGGGGTACAAGGAAGCAAAACTCAATGGCCTTGTCCACAGCCAAAGCAGAATATGTTGCAGCTGCATCATGTTGGGATCAGCTGTTGTGGATCAAACAACAATTGAAAGACTTTGGAGTGTATATTGATAGAGTACCACTTCTATGTGACAACACCAGTGCTCTCAACATGGCAGAGAACCCGGTTCAACATAAGAGAACTAAGCATATTGATGTGAGACATCACTTCCTCAGACAACTTTGAAAAGGGGGACATCTGCATGAAGTTTTTTTGTACTAAAGATCAGACTGCGGATATCTTTAACAAGGCACTGGGCAGGGAGCATTTCGAGAAAAATAGAATTGCACTAGGGCTGCTGAGACCTAACTAGGGACGTGTCCCTCACCTTGGCTATGAGAGTCACACTCAGGTACAGATAGCTAAAGTGTTTTCTGACGAAGTCTAACTCACATCAATATCGTTGCAGGTATACACGCATGATGATTACATACTTTAAAGGTATGGCATTTTAAAACAAAAGAAGGCTGAGCAACATTTTCAAGAAAAAGCGGTACGGGACCTGGTCCCTGTACCATAGGTTAGTAGTCATGTGTATTCTCTACCTTTTTCAAAAAGCAACGAAATTAATTACTGCTGCCACATCATCCACCTTTTCAGTAACCGAGTCCATCACGTCTATCACTCCATCCTTTCAACTCCCTCTGCACATTCTCTTTTCCCCAAACGCCTACCGTCATTTGAACTTGTTCCTCTTCCCTCTCATTATTACACTCTCCTATAAAACTTCCTCGTCTCTAACTGCTACTCAAACATCTTCTCTCACTCTCTGTTTGATAAAGCATCTTCTCCTTCTCTAAAGCTTTTCTCACTCATCAGCAATGGCCGCCACAAACACACATTTTCTCTCTCTCCTACCTCTGATCCTAACCCAGTTTCAGCGGAGGATCAGGCCTCCTCTCTCATAGAGATCGTCATCTTTGTACCTTATTCCTCCCCACTCCCTGCAGAAACAAAAACTTCTCATACTCCAACACCCATTGCTCCTCTTTCTTCATCTGAACCACCAAGAGAAACCCAGTCACTAAAGCTCCTCCGGCCTCTGAAGCTTCAGAGGATGACCCTGACCAGTACCTTAACTCTTCTCTCCTCGATTCCTCGACTCCCATGGAGTCTCTGAAAAAGGAGGCAGCCGAAAACATAATGGCCATTGCCTCTGAGAACCTTCCCTCACAATGGGCTCCTTCTCTTCCTGAGAGTCAAGGAGAATATCCTTCCTTCCTAGGGGACGAGGGGACCATGGTCCTATTTGAGTCACCTGTCCATGAGTCTGTGCAAGATATATCTGGTGAGGAACCTGGTTCGTCTCTCCAAACGACCCCCCAGGAACCCATCTTCTATACTCCTCCTCTAGAGTCCATCCTCCTTCTTTTGAGCCTACAAACGACGATGATGAGGATGGCATGGTCTATAGTGCTCGCTTTAAGCTCCTTCAGAAAGTGAGAATTCCTGAATCTTCTGGGAAGCGACTATCTACACGGTTGCAGAAAAAGGAAGCCTTTGACTCAGTTATTGAGAAAATCAAGAAGAGCAGTAATAATAAGAAGAAGAGGTTGATGAAGGAAGGAAAAGTGGTAGTGGATGAAGTCATACCAGTAGTTATAGTAGAAGAGGAAACTGCAGAGGAACCTAGTTCCTTGGTGGGGAGAACATCTCTTTCAAAGAAGTCTGTGCTTGAGAGTGTAGTTGAAGGACAAACAAAACAACTTCTGTCACCCACAAAAGGTGGTGGGAAGCTTAAGAAAGGTGAAGCCGGTGAAACAAGTGCTAGGAAGTTTGTAACTGCAGAAAGCGCACAAGGAAAATCTGTGCAAGTGTCTGGTAAACGAAAAGGGGAGTTGGAAACAGTTGGGGGACCTGGTTCTAAGAAAACAATATCAAGTGTCAGTGGAAAGTGGAAGGAAAATGTTCATAGCCAGAAAGTGTTGTGGGGTCGTATGTTTGACCCTGAGATCTATGATATGGCAGGGATAAGCCAACTGATGGCTATGGTGGAGTTTCAGAAATGGGAGCACTTATTCAATGTGAATGTGCCCCAAGTTTTTGAGGATGTTGTGCGCGAGTTTTATGCTAGTTTCTGAACCCCTGTTGAGGGGCATGTTTGTGCTGTGGTGGAAGGTATTGATTTTGTCTTCGATGATGCCGTTCTAGGAACAGTTCTCAATATTCCATATAGGGGCTGTCTTCAGTGGATCCTGATAAGCATGCTTGTGAGGGAAACTTTAGAAGAGCTATTGTTAAGCCTGGAACAATCCAGCAGGGGGAACAGGTCCATAAGAAAACCATGCTACCTCTCTACCAGCTTCTTTGTGAACTGGTAAATAAGGTTCTTCTTCCCCGTGCTGAGAGGCGCTTCATTGCTTCCACGGCTGATCTGATTTTGATGGAAGCCCTTGACAACCTCAAACCATTTAACCTGCTTGCTCTCATGATTGAACATATGGAGAAGGTTGTAAACGTCAAGGATGGAAATCATGGGCTCCCTTATGGTTTCCTACTTACTCGGGTCTTTGAGTTTTATAAGTGCCAGTTAAGAACCCCCGAGTAGGGACCAACAAGCAGACCTTTTCGAAGATGACCCTTGAGGAATGTGAGTGTTTTGAGAAGGCTGAGGGCAACACTTCAACCATATCTCAGTTGATCAATGCGCTGAATGCTGCAAATGACGTGATCAAGAGGCTGAAGGCTCAAATTGCCATATTGGAGGCTCAGTCAAGTCAAGTTGATGGGGGACCTGGTACTGCTATTCCCTCAAATGAAGAAGTTTCCCGCTTGACAAAGGAGAACTCTGAGCTCCGACAACAGGTTGAGAACCTGCGGGAGAAACTACTCGCGGAACAGTCCTCTGCCAATGCCCACATGGATTTGGTTATCCGGACTCTTACTGCCTCCTCCTCCAAGACTTCCTCTTCTGGTGCCCCGTATGCTTCTATCATATCTAGTCTGTCTGTTGATGATGATGTGGTTACCAGTTTTTGTCTTTTGTTATTTTTTGTGTGATTGGTATGTGGATAACACCTGATTGCTCCCACCTGAAATAGTCCAAGTGAAGTCTTTGCTATCCCAAGCAAAGACTTCTCTTTGTTTAAACTCTTTTGTTAAATGAATGAAGCTCGGTCATTTTATGTTCTATTTATTGCCTTTCTGCCTTTTTACTTTGTTTTTTATCATGTTGTATGCACATAAGGGGCATGAGTTAGCTCTGTTGGACTTCTTTACGCTTTCTAACTGTTTGTGCCTTTTTATGATGCCAAGAGGGGGAAGTTAATGGTTAAGGGGATAATTGATGGCAGGGATTAAGGGGGAAGCACACAGATAGGGAGACAGGGGGAACTATTTAGGGATCTGGTTATGATAGTGTATATTACTGCTCACCAATTATAAAAGTTTGTCATCATCAAAAAGGGGGAAATTGAGGCTGGATTCTGTTTTGATGATCTAACAAACTTTCATGTGAAAAAACAGATAAAAGACCTGAATGTCGCCAGCACAACCAGTCAGCTTTAACTTAAGAATTCTGGACAGTGTACTATTGAACTCATAGGGAACATCTGAGGGACCTGATCCCTTGACAGTCACACAAGCGAAAGTACAAGTCAACTCTATAGCTGGAAAGCTGTGACAGAAAAGTGATTGCCTGCAACTGTACCTGCTACAGTGCAGTAACAGTGCAACAGTCACTTCCTATTGGTTGAGAAGTGTACTATCTAGGTATGGGCATCCTCCTTGGTATGTCCTAGGGTTATCATATCTTGTTTGAAGACAAACAAGATATTCACTTGAGCATTAACTAAAAACATTCTCTCAAGCATTGAAGACGCAAGTGTGTCAGGAGCAAGAAGACAACTCCACTAAGACGGACCAGTTTCACCTCGTGTCGTTAGTGTGCTTAGTTGAGTTGTAATCTTGCATTTTGTTTTTCATTGTATCCTATTTGCTTTTGTAGAAGCACCGTGTTAGGAATCTCTCAACCATAAACCTTGTGTGTTTTTGTTGTGACTAGTATAGTCATAAGTGAAAAATCTTTGTAACTAGTGAGTGACAAAGTGGCTTGTAATAAGTATTAAAAGTTAGTGTGTCAAAGTCTTTGTAAGAGTGTTATTACAAAGTGGCTTGTAATAGTCTAGATTACAAGTTAGTGAAGTTGAAATCCTACAAGTGTAGGTCGTGGTTTTTGTCACCTTGAGTGGAATTTTTCCACGTAAAAATCCCGTGCCTCTTTTACTTGCTTTCTTAGTGTACTCCTTTGAGGGAACTGGTATAGGAACAGGTCTCTCCACAGTTTGGTAGACTCACAGAAACTATCACAAATAGAATCATTCTCACGTAAAAGGCAAGTAAACCAGGGTACACGTCTATACTCAATAATACTCTGGAAACCCCTTAATCCGATAAGAGTGCTTAACTATGTGTATGCTTGTGCAAGTGTCCTAATATAGTTCAACCAGACAATAAGCATAAGAAAAGGAACAAACATCAAGTAGAATTTTTCCTCACATCTTTCACAAGGTAAAGCTCACACGGATAAGTGTAACGCTACACAAATATCAACAACAAGAATGCCCCAGGCTAACACAAGTCATCACAAATCAATCCCTGACACAACCCGCCTTGTCTCGCCACGTGTGTAATAGTAAAGTGAATGCCCGCCTTGTCTCGCCACACGCGCACGGTAATGTTCCCACCTTGTCTCGCCACATGCGCACCCCACATATATGTATATCCCGCCTTGTCACGCCACATGTTCAAATATCAATAGTAACCACAACATGACAGAAACTTCGTGCAACCCCATATCAACAACCGCATGACAGAAACCTCATGCATCACAATAACCACAACCGCATGGCAGACCTTGCACATCACCACGACAAGTACAACAACAATGACAATAATATGAAGTACGGTAAATAAATCAACTCAAGAGCCTTTGATCACAAGAAAGGTAAAACTAGTTCACATGAATAACCACAATAAGGAATACTATGCATAATAAGAACATCTCAACAATGAAGAAAATAACATGCAATAATAGTTCCACAATGTGCAGTTCAAAAACAAAAATCTAACACGAGTAAGATGTCTAGGCTTCTTATAAGTTGGGACATTTACAGGATAGATACATCCAATTCAAATAAAGGTAGGCAGCGAGAAGATCACCATAACCTTAATTAAGAGAGAACATTTACAAAAGGGATAACTATAACTTCGAATAAAAGTAAGCAGTCAGGAAAAAGATAACATGGCAATGGGAGAGATAACAATTTCAATTAAGGCACATATGAACCAAGTAACAATAAGAGTGGATCACGAAGCAATTGAATTTAATTAAACAGGTAAAGGTGAAACTAGTAATTGAGGAATGTAATCATAACAAGAATAATTGCATATTCAATGAATACAAAGACCCAGGAACCCTAAAAGACCAATTTTCACAAATAAATCTGAGCACGTACTCATCACCTCGCGTACACGGACTACTATCAACATAGAAGACTCAGATCCTAAGGGGTAATTTCTCCCCCACAAGGTTAGGCAAGATACTTATCTCAAGGAAGACAAAATAGTACTCTAATGAAATTCTCGGGTGAAAAGACCTCCGCGCGGTTCTAACCAAAATAACTTCAAAGAACAAATAAAACTTATAAGAAACTACTCTGGATCATAAAATCTCAATCTTTCTTAAAATCTAGAAATCGATCCCCAAAGTCGACCCCCGAGCCGACACCTCGAAACCCGACAAATTTCACAAAACTCGAACACTCATTCCGATACGAGTTCAACCATACTAAAATTATCAACTTCCGATACCATGTCGTCCCTCAAATTGTGATTTTTCATTTTGAAAACTTTCTTCAAAAAACAAACATTTTCCTTAACTCAAAACACAACTAAAATGATAAAAATGAAGATAAAATCATGAAATATATTAAATTTTAGGTGAAGAACACTCAATCGTTTTGCTTGAAAACCCCCCAAAGAAGCTCCCAAAACCGAAGTCTAAAACTCAAAATATGAAGAAAATGGCCAACCCTCGACTTAAATGATTATGCCAGGATTTTCTGCATCTGTGGATAAGCAACCACATTTGCGAGAAAGAGTCAGCATCTGCGAACTCAGCTAACTAGGCCTAGGACCGCATATGCGGTTTTACAGCCGCACCAGCGACACCGCAGAACCGAAAGGGGAAGCCGCAGAAGCGAGATTCTTCGCATGTGCGATCGCTGGACTTGCGTGCCAGCCTCCGGAGAAGCGAGAAAGCTCCCAGGACTTCATGACCGCAGAATCGGCCAGGCTCACGCAGAAGCGGAGCCGCACATGCGCTCCAAAGTGTCGCAGGTACCAAACACCAAAAACAACCTGCTCAAAACTATGAAAAACATCCAAAACTCGATCGGAACATGCCCGGGTCTCCCGGGACCCCGTCCAAACATACAAACAAGTTTTATAACCTAACACGAACTCGCCCGGGCCTCGAATCGCATCAAACAATGACGAAACTATGAATCACACCATGAATCAAACTTATGAACTTCCAATTTCTAAAACTCGTGCCAAAACCTATCAAACCAACCTAGAATGACGTTAAATTTTGCAGACAGGTCCCAAATAACATAACGGAGCTGTTCCAACTCTCGGAATCGCATTCTGACGCGATATCACCAAAGTCAATTATTGGTCAAACGTCTCCGCTTTCCAAACTTCAACTTTCGTCGAAATGCTTCAAATCACCCTACGGACCTTCAAAATCAAATCCGGAAGCACGCCTCAGTCCAAAATCACCATATAAAGTTGCTCAAGATCAAATTCCGCCGAGTGGGACTTAAATTCTCAAAATGACCGGTCGGGTCGTTACAATATTCCAAAGCACGGTGACCGAAATAGATGCCTAAAATATGAATATCAATGTATTCACCCAAGAGCCTCGCACAAATTCCTATATCTTCTCTCCATGGGTGGTTTAATTTTTCAAACGCTAGACAACTAATAAATAGTATATCTACAAATTCAAACAACCGTCCTCTACTCAATTGGTTAGAGTCTCGTGTTGATAACGTGTTATGAAACAATAAAAGAAGAAGAAGAGTATTGCAAATGAAAGTAAAGAGAGAGAATTCTAATTGATTTGGGATGAACTACAATGGAATAGAACCCCTTTATTTATAGGGAAAAAGTGACTTAGCCACAAAATAATAAACCCTAAAATCTCTCTAAAATATAGACATTCAGGGGATTGACTGAGAAGTAGAGCTAAGCGATCTATTCCAAAAACTGCATCTGCTAGTGCCTTCATTTCCCTCATTGTGGCAGCTACGTCCTTCGTCTACTAAAAATCTATATTTCTTCTTCAGGCTACAAAGAATAATGGATTTGAATGTATCTGAAATGAAAGTAGCACTCGAAATATCATAAGAGAAGAAAAGCAAGTTCAGTAGTACGCCTGGTTCACGAGGTTCTACCACCGCAGGGCCCAATCATAATAAAAAAGAAAGAGTTCTCTCTTTTTTTCTCCCATGCTGTCTGTTGGTCAACAACCAACCAAAGTGCTCTATACTTCTTCACTACTCGTACAGGCTTGACGGAGTTAAGCTGTATTGAGAGAATCGTTTTGTCTCAATCAATCAAGAATGTTATATATTTCAGGAGCTAGATTAGTTGACGATNATCTTAAATACAATTATATTTAGAACAAGATAAAATTAAAACTAAAAGTTTATTCCAACTAATCATTTATACACCAAAGATATGTTTTATATGATACACTATATATTTCATTACTAGATGATAAACCAAATATTATATATCCACTAACTAATCCCGCCACTATTTAATTTTCGCATTATAATCTTAGGATAAATTATTTCTCAACCAAACGACCCCTAATTATTTATCTTTGTAGGTTCAAACAAGATTCCATTATTTTAACCTCGACAAATTAGTTATCTTATAACAATCCACATTAATCATTTATACGAACTTGCTTTATTCTTTCATGTTTAATTAGTTACTCAAAGCTTTGTTTGAAAAAATATTAATATTGTTTTACAATTATAAAATAAGACTAGACATAAAGGAAAAAAAGGGCAGTAAACCAAGAGGTCATAAATTATCCCCAATACAAATTCAACGCCTTTTCTCCTGCAGACAATTTTATTTCCCTTTCCCTCCTTTTGCAACAAAAACCAGCAAGGTCTGCAGTTGCCCTTGACGGCGGCGCATAGCCGGAGACTTTGGCATATGCTCCGTGAAAGGCATAATGGAAGTAGTAGAAGGAGAACAATTGAAGAAAATGAAGCAATTTGGCGAATATCCAATGCACGTCTCTTCCTCTTCTACGCATAATAATTGGCGATCTCGCTATAATAAACCTCGCAAGTATTTCGACCGTTACAGCCTACCCTCAGGTACTTGTTCTTAACTTCACTTTACGGTACTAATTAACATCTTAGATTTACGTTCAGCTCACGTTTACCTTCGGAAAATTTTGTCAATTTTGTGTTCCTTACTATTTTAAGCACTCAGTTAACCCTCATTCCGTTGACTAATCAACATGTTTAACTATTACGATTAGGTTGCTTAAAAACTACTGGAATAGTGTATTAGTGTATATAACTAGAAAAGAAAGTAAACTTACATGTTACAACTGGTTAAACTAAAGAGACTTTACACTGGCAGGGTATATAACTTAAGCGCCATACTGGACGAGCATAATTAGATATTCAAAATTGTCGTTTTATATACTCTGTCCGGTGCAACAAGGTTAAAAACGTAAGCTCTACTTTGCTATAACTGATAAATTAAGATGCTCAATTCGGATGAACTCCCGATGCTTATGTTCTCTGCTTTTGATTCAATTGCTGAAGACATATCCGTTCAGTTTATTTGTGATCACATTTAGTTTGTGTGTTAACCCTAACTTAAAATTTGCTACTCTAATTAAACTGTTACTGGTAGTTAGCTATGTACCTCTGAAAGTTTTTGACAATATAGGTTTTTTCTATTAACATGAAAAAGTTTAAAGGTATAGGTCTTTCTTTTTAATTAACATGTAATTTTTTATGCTTGATAGATCTACAACGGAGGTTATATTCTTGCTAAGAAGATTGATGAAAATTTATCATGAAAGGAAGAAAGATCTACACGTGGTATTCATTAACCTAGAGAAAGTATATGATAGAGTAACAAGGTCCTGTGATGGGTGACGGAGAAGAAAGTAATTCATATTAAATACATATGCCATAAAGGACATGTATGAAGGAGCTGTCACTAGCATGAGAACAATAGCATGAGATGCGGAGGGGTTTCTTATAACATTAGATCTAAACCAGGGATTAGCATTGGGCTTCTATTTTGTTTGCCTTGTTATGGATGAATTAACCAACAACACAAAACGAGGTCGATGGTGTATATTTTTTGCTGATGATATTGTGCTAGTTGACGAAATTAGCAGTGGTATCTATCTATCTATCTATCTTATTTTCACTTTTATTTTATTTGGTACGGCTATGATATGAGTTGAACTTAAATGGAGAAGGAGAATTTATGTAACAGACCCCAATTTGTTTGGGACTAAGGCTTAGTTGTTGTTATTATTGTTGTAACATGTAATTTTTTTTATAATATTGTTTAACTGATTATAGTAGGTTATTTACCTTAGAATGGAGTGGGTATTTTGGTGGATAAGGAACTTAGAGAGGCTGTAAATGATGTTAGGCGGGTGAATGATAGATTAATGACTATTAAGTTAGTGGTTGAAGAGTGCACCCTAAATGTCGTTAGCGCTTACACGCCGCAATCAGGCTCGAATGAGGAGGTTAAAAGGCGCTTGTGGGAGGGGTTTGATGAGATTGTGCGTAGTATTCCACCCGTTGAGAGGTTATTTATAGGAGGGGGTTTCAATGGTCATATTGGGTCGATTGCTGGTGGCTATGGCGAGGTGCATGGCGGCTTCGGCTTTGGGGATAGGAACGGAGTAGGAACTTCGCTGTTGGATTTTGCTAAGACATTTGAGCTGGTAATTGCGAGGTCTTGTTTTCCGTAGAAGGAGGAGCATTTGGTTACTTTTCAAAGTACGGCGGCGAAGACTCAAAGTGATTATTTCCTCCTCAAGAGGTGCGATAGAGGGTTGTGCAAGTGTAAGGTTATCCCGGGTGAGACCCTCGCGACGCAACATAGGCTCTTGGTGATGGTCATCGGTATCATGATAAATAGGAAAAAGAGGTATGTTCGAGGACGGCCAAGGATCAGGTGGGGAGCCTTAACTAAGGATAGGTTGGAGGGGAGGTTATCGGCTACAAGAGCTTGGATGAGTTGTGGGGATGCGAGTGCTATGTGGACAACGACGACGAAATGTGTAAGAGAGGTGGCGAGATAGGTGTTAAGGGTCTCAAAGGGTTTCTCTTGCGGGCACAAAGACCACTAGTGGTGGAATGAAGTGGTCCGAGGCAAAGTGGAAGTAAAGAAGGCGACATGCCTGAAGTTAGTAGGGAGCACAAGCGAGAAGGAGAGGAGAGCGAACAGAGAGAGGTATAAGGCAGCGAGGAAGGAGGCAAAGTTGGCAGTCATGGAGTCTAAAACTGCAACGTTTAGTCGTCTGTAGGAGGATTTGGGGGACAAAGGCAGGGATAAGAAGTTATTTTCGGCTGGCTAAGGCGAGAGAGAGGAAGGCTCGGGATATGGATCTGGATCAAGTGAGGTGCAACAAAGACGAGGATGGTAGAGTATTGATGATGGAGGTTCAGATTAAGCGGAGATGACATACTTACTTTCATAGACTTCTAAATGAAGAGGGGGATCGGGATATTGTGCTAGGTGATTTGGGGGTACTCGGAGAGTCACCGGGACTTTAGGTATTGTAGGCGCATTAAGGTTAAGGAAGTCGTGGGGGTTGTGTGTAAGATTAGTAAGGGCAGAGCAACCAGGCCCGACGAAATTCTGGTAGAATTTTGGAGGTGTGTGGATAGAGCAGGCTTAGAGTGGCTGATTGGGCTGTTTAATGTTATTTTCAGGACGAAGAGGATGCCGGATGAGTGGAGGTGAAGTACGGTGGTACCGTTGTACAAGAACAAAGGTGATATCCAGAGTTGTAACAAATATAGGGGTATCAAGGTACTAAGTGAGGTGAGAAGGACGGTGTCTATATCCGACAACTAGTTCGGGTTCACGGAAACTATCCACCTTATTAGGAGGTTGATGGAACAATATAGGGAAGAGAGAAGGATCTGCACATGGTGTTTATTGACTTGGAGAAAGCGTATGACAAGGTCCCTAGGGTGGTTTTCTGGAGATGCCTGGAGGCAAAAAGTGTGCCGGTAGCTTACATTAGAGTGATCAAGGAGATGTATGAGGGAGCTAAGACTTGGGTTAGGACAATGGGAGGCGACTCACAGCATTTCCCAGGTTGTTATGGGGTTACATCAAGGATCGATGCTCAAACCCCTTCTTATTTGCCCTGGTGATGGACGTACTGACACGACATCAGTGGCGAAGCCAGAAATTTCTCCAAGGGTGTTCAAACTTGAAAGAAGTAAAAAAAGATTCCCTGCAAAGGATATTTAATATATATATATATATATATATATATATATATATATATATATATATA
>ML293030.1:82509-99590 GCA_005239495.1 Nicotiana undulata
GTATATATATATATATATATATATATAATGTAATTTTCCGATGAAGGTTGGTCAGTTGACCACTCTTACAAGCCTGTAGCTTCGCCCATGCACGAATATTCAAGGGGAGGCGCCATGGTGTATGTTATTCGCTGATGACATAGTTGTGATTGATGAGACGAGAGACGATGTTAACGAGAGGTTGGAGGTTTGGAGACAAGCCCTTGAGTCTAAGGGTTTTAAGTTGAGCAGGACTAAGACAGAATACCTGGAGCGCAAGTTCTGCGCCGAGTCGGGGGAAGCGGGCATGGATGTGAGGCTTGATCACAGGTCATTCCCAAGAGAGGCAGTTTCAAGCACCTTGGGTCGGTTATCCAGGAGGATGGGGAGATCGACGAGGACGTCACACACCGTATAAGGGTGATGGATGAAATGGAGGTTAGCATCTGGAGTCCTGTGTGACAAGAAAGTGCCACCGACACTCAAAGGTAAGTTTTATGGAGCGGTAGTTAGACCGGCCATGTTTTATGGGGTAGAGTGTTGACCGGTTAAGAACTCACATATATAGAAAAGAAAGTAGCAGAAATGAAGATGTTGAGGTGGATGTGCGGGCACACTAGGATGGATAAGGTTAGGAATGAAGATATTCGGGAGAAGGTGGGCGTGCCTCCTATTGATGACAAGATGCGGGAAGCGAGGCTAAGATGTTCGGGCATGTGCGGAGGAGAAACCCTGGTGTCCGGTGTGAGCGGTTGGCTTTGGCGATACGAGAAGAGTTAGAGGGCGACCTAAGAAGTATTGGGGAGAGGTGATTAGGCAGGACATGGTATGACTTCAGATTTCCGAGGACATGGCGCTTGATAGGAAGGTATGGAAGTCGAGCATTAGGACTGTAGATTAGGAGGTAGTTGCGCATTTTTCTACTTCGTACCGGATGTGAGGCTAGTCTAATAGGGTTTGTCTTAGACGGCTAGTGGTTAATGTTGTTAACACTATTCTTCCGTTTTTCATAGCACCATGCCTTATTTACTGGTTATTATTATTGCATTTCATCTATTTTCCGGTTCTTTGATGCTGTTATTATTTCTATTGTTTTTGTTGATGGTAATGATATATTATCTCTTTTCGTCTTTTTCGTTTTCTTGAGCTGAGATCTGCTCCATGGGGTAGGGGTAAGGTCTGCGTACACACTACCCTCCCCGGACCCCTCACAAGCCTGTGGGATTACTGAATTGTTGTTGTTGTAGTAGGTTATTTACCTTCTTTCTAGGTTTTACAGTATTCATAGTTGTAACTAACATGATAATTCAAAAGATAGTTCCACTGTGTGAGTAAAAATTAAACACCTATCTGATAATTTTGTCCCTTTTCCTTCCATTGTCATTTTATTTTTGGTCTTAAGCCCTGAAGGGGTGTACTAGGTTCTTCAGTTTCATCTTCAGTCATCTGATTGTTTCCACAAGCATGCATGTCCAAGATGTTGTTATTGTGTAATAAGCTGGATGTCCTGATGTTCATAAGCTCTCATCTTGTTTTGCTCCACGAATTGTTGCATTTACTAAGTTTTTACTTTTAAAAAGAGAAACATATTTTCCATTCACATAAGCTTCTCTTTAACGTTATCCTGATAAGAGTGTCTTTTTACAGGTTGGTTATATTGCCCTCCATATGGTGATAACATAGGTTTTATTATCCCATCAAAAGTGCCTTTAAGTGAATCATTCGACAAGAACATCCCTCCTGGAGAAAGATACACCCCAAAAGAATTAATCGACAAGCAAAGATGTTTAGGAAGAGAAGTAAGTGGTGCAGTGACCAATATTTTCTTCTGGTTATCACATTTACTATTTGCTTAATTTCTTCCTCCCCACCCTTGCCACTTAAAATTAAGGTTAACTTGGTGATTATTATCTTGATACTATCCGTGCTGATTTAATGGATGTATAATCGATATCTTTCTGCACCAATTTCTCTCCTTAATTGCCATCTGAAGAACCATTCTCTCTTTTCCGTCACTCCTATCTTGTACATTCTCCCAACATTGTTGTTTCTTGTTTTAATCATGCTTTATTTAGTGGGCTTTTGTGTCTTAGTTGGTTAATTCCTGAGAAATTCCACCTGATTTTTTTTTGATCTGCTTTGAGAAGTGTATGTCTGTATGTTTAATGTGTATACCTTCTCTTTATTTGTTTTTTGTTTTTGAGGGCAGGAGTAGAGGGAGCTTACTATTTCCTATACGGATTGGCTGTAGTCTCATTTGACTTATCTATTGAAGTTAAGTAATTATCCAAATTCTTTATGAAACAGAATTATACGAAGAAAACAAGAAAAACCTTTTCATCATTAAACATCCTTTTTATCAAAAAGTAAAACCTTTGGCTGGATCCAGTAATTTTTAAGGTCAAGTCTTGTGAGTTTTTATACTAGTGTCATAAAAGGAGTTGGTTGTCGTATAAGAAAAGAGTAAAATTGAAAGAAAGTTATCTGCATGTATGAGGACCTGTGCTCTCATATACAACCAAAAGATTTGGTATCTAATGTCTCTGAGTTTATAGGACAAGTAGATATGTGTTCAGTGCAGTGGCAAAGCTAGACAAGAGTCGGTTGCTATGATGGTAAGCACCCTCCACTTCCAACCAAGAGGTTGTGAGTTCGAGTCACACCAAGAGCAAGGTGGAAGTTCTTGGAGGGAAGGATGCCGAGGGTCTATTGGAAACAACCTCTCTACTTCAGGGTAGGGGTAAGGTCTGCCTACACACTACTCTCCCCAGACCCCACCTAGTGGGATTATACTGGGTTGTTGTTGTTGCAGTGGCAAAGCTAGGAATTTTTCCAACGGTATTCAAACTTGAAAGAAGTGAAAAAATATTACCGACAAAGGGTGTTCAATATGTGTTATATACCTCTAAAACATAATATTTTACCTATATATACGGTGCAATTTTTCGACTAAGGGTGGTTAGTTGACCACCCTTGTGACCATGTGGCTTCGCCACTGGTTCAGTGTCGTCATTTAGAGAGAGATGTGGCTCAAAGATGGTGGCTGCTGAGACTCCTGCTTATTTAATAGTAGTTCTGGCAGTGAAGTTCTGATGCTAGAATATTGAGTTGATACCTTGTAGAGAGTCTTACCTAAGATATGCACATCAGATTTTAGTTGTGTCATTGTCTGTTAATCTTGCTTACGGCTAATCTTCCTACTAGTTGGATTTTTAGTGTCTGTTCAATAGTTATATATATATATATATATATATACACAAAAAGCATATTATCCATGTCTTGCATTATATTTCATCTTATCTTTAGCCCAATAGCCATCATCCATGTCTTACATTATTAACAATCAATTGCAGATAGGACTGGTGGTTGATTTAACAAACACTGACCGTTACTATCCAGAATCAGATTGGACCAGTCATGATATTAGACATGTTAAGGTAAATATGGGCAGTTTTATATATCCTATTTGATCTCATGGTTAACTGACCAGTGATATGCTATGTTCGGTTTATCCAGATTCGATGCCCGGGACAGGACTCTGTACCTGATGCTGAATCTGTAGATAGATTTGTTTCTGAGGTAATTCTTCTTCTGCTGTCGCGTGCATGCCAGCTATCTTTTCATCATGCTCTGCATGTCTGGGAAGGGCGCCTATGGCAGTGTGATAATTACTTTTCACTTTGCTGAGTGTCTCATCTTCAGAACTTATATTTGATTGCAGATCGTGCAATTTACATCTCAAGAATCTCAAGCAAGCAAGTATGCTGTTGTCCACTGCACTCACGGTCACAACCGAACAGGATATATGATTGTACATTTTCTCGTACGTAATCAGTCAGTTAGTGTTAGTGAGGTTAGTGATCTATTCTTTTTCCCTTTTTATTGTTTTATTATTCTTAGTATTCCAACATAATTTAGAATATCTGTCTGTCCTATCTTCAGGCAATAAGAATGTTTTCCCGAGCACGCCCTCCTGGAATTTACAGACAGAAGTATGTTGAAGCATTATATGACTTTTATTTGCAATCGAAGCCTGAACCTCTCGTTTGTCCTCAAACTCCAGAATGGAAGAGAGATGCTGATCAAGATAATGATTCTGTTGCTCCTTCTGTAAGTAGCTCTTTTGAGATTATTTGGTGAACAGTTGCTGCTTTGATATATCATAAAATTCTCACAGGTTCAACCGTGGAGCAATTAGTGCACTATTATTGAATTGGTGAAAGATCATGCATGAAGCAATTATTAGTTACTATGAGGAGCACTCTGATTATAGATGTGAATATTGTACGTAGATGCTTACCCCATCACAATCACACTATTTAAGTTAATCACTGTGTGAAGTTACAAAGTCACATTGTTGGCCAGTGTGGCTTATCAAACTCCACGAACCAATGAAGTTGGTTGTTTGAGGTTCTACTTGAGCCGTCTTTTCTAGTGCTGCAGGTTAATTAGGGAAGTGCCACATTTATTTTGCATTCACTGGCAGAGATTTGATTCACTTTCATACTATACTGCCGTGCTATAAGTTTGCTGATTACCAAAAGAACTGATTCCTTAGAATATGCGGTTTTTCTTTAAAGACAACAAGAAGTTGTTGACAGCAATCTAGCATCACTATTTATCTTCACTCCATTTCTGCCAAGTCTAAAAGGAGCATGAACTGTATGCTTCCCAACATTTAGGATAAGGCTGTGAGAAATATAACACAAAAGGAAGAACTGAAAATTGTAGTTCTTGTTTATTCTCCCAAGCTATTGGGTGTTTAAATAGTAAATACACCTAATCTAAACTGGGAAAGAAATTGAGACAACTTACTTACAAATAAATATCTTCCTAATTGGTTCTAACTAATATACACTATATTTTCAACAAAGGCGTCATAATGGCACAAGTATCTCCACTGCTTAATTTGCTTAGGCAGATTATGGAGTCACTTTAATTTTGGATTTGGCGGAAACCTAAAAGTTGCGATAAACTGCTGTAAAGCTGATGCTTCTTGAAAACAATCATGTCTTTGGTTTTGTGGCAACTTTTGTTGCTTCCTTGAAGAAAAATTGCTCTAGTAAGGATAATATCATTGACCTTGTAGTGATGGTTTTATGACTTGGATTGGTTTCTCATTGTTCTGCTGATAGTACTCTTCTAGTCTGATCTGGTTTGCTAAATATAAGCTGCCTATTGAACAACACGCTATTTGCTCATCAATCAGGATTCATGTATGTACCTATTGTCTTCTTCCCTTTTTGTTCCTCATCTTTATTCAACATGCCAGTACCTCGTTATTGCAGGGGAATCTTACAAAAGCAGGAGTTATGTCAGATGCAGATTTTGGGGGCGAACCTATCCCATTTGCAGAGGTTCAGAGGATGAAGAACTTCTGCTATCAAGTGCTTAATTTGCATGTACAGGCTCCAGTTATGCAAAAGTTATATCATTTTTCACATCACAACATGTGTATTTTACTTTCTTTTACTGTATCTTATATGAATTGGAGATCTCTTGTTTACTCATACTCATGGAAGATTTGCTTGCAAGTAGCATTGTTTTTCTTTTTGAATATTCTTCTAGATACTTACCCAAGTCCCAGATGAAACAAATTACGTATAGTTCCTGAATGATAGTCATGTTCTTGCTTTGCACAATATGTATTTTCCTGTTTGCTTTAGGTGCTTGCTATGCGCTTGATGTAATATTTATTATTATTTCTTTTGATTTCTTGTGGTACATAACTAAATCTTTTGGTCCTTAGGCAAGGAGTAATACCCGAAGTCCAGGATCACACTCGGTCTCTCTCAACAGGTTGAACTATAAATTCTTCTTTTTGGATATATCTTTACACAGGCACTAATTTGGCAAAAAACTCTCTTATACCCGCCTTCTACAATATCTAGGCAATATTTTACACCACCTTGAATGGCCAAACATTGTATTCCAAAAAGATGCACGTGGTGCCAAAGATCTGAGTCTTCCATTGTCTGGAAGAGTGATCTTTAGCTGTTCTGTGTACGCTTTAGGATTAGCTGTTCGAGCATTAAGGTTGTGGGTTAGGAGGTAGTTGAGCATATTTAGTCTTCCAGTGTGAGGCTAGGTTGATAGGATTTTGTCCTAGACTGCTACTGGTCAGTGCTGTGTTTACACTATTCCATTTTCATAGTGCCGGGCCTTATTTGCTGGTCATTATTTCTGCCTTTCATCTATTCACTGGTTCTTGTGTTGTTATTATTTCCATGATGGTACTGATATATTGTCTCTTTTTGTCTTTCCGTCTTCTTGAGCCGAGGGTGTATCGGAAACAACCTCTCTACTCCATCAGGGTAGAGATAAGGTGTGCGTACACACTATCCTCCCCAGACCCCACCTGTGCGACTATACTGGGTCGTTGTTGTTGTACGCGTTTCTCAAAAAATGTGCATGCTTTATATAATATTGAAGCATAGACCAGGGATTTTGCTAATTGCACTTGGAAAGGGATATTTTGAGCATGGTTATGATGCTAATTAAGTATTATTTTTCATGTTTGGTTCTTTGTTCTCATAATTTATTTAAGATTTTAAGTTGCAAAGGGTGGTGTTGTAGTATTATAGTTTTGTCCTTTGGACATGATTAACATTTATTTCTTGTTAAGAAATTTATTTTCTTTTATGTCTGAAGTATATTATTAGATTTCCAGGTTACTGAAAGCATAATTTTAGATAGCATAATCTTAGATTAGATATGTGTCAATGTAACTTGATTTCATTTTCTGGAACTTTGATGCTTTGGGTCAAATTGTAGGGACAAATTGCATCTTCTGAGCCAGCAACTCTACCATGTCACCTGGAGTGCTGAGGGGCCACGATACATGATGCTAATAGATAGGGAGGGTTGTTATTTGATTGATACACAGTTCTATTTTAGGAAGATTCAGTTGCGGTTTCCTTGCAAATATATCTATCAGGTACTTCATCCATTAAGGACCTCTTGTGCCTCATCGTGAGGGATACTGGTTCTGCAGCTTTACGATTTCGAGTCTTTTTCTGCTGTAGAAGATTCACGAATTTCCTGTCTGTTAGGGTAGAGCTGACGTTACTCATCGGTACACGTTACTTGATGGTGAATTGATTACTGAGACTGAGCCAGAGACACAAGTGAAGAGGACTATTTACCTCATCTATGATATGATAGCAATTGATGAATCCTCTGTTACAGAGGTATGTCTTCGTGTACATATTTGTCGGCCAAAATGACTTGAACGAATCTTTTGCGATCTATGTTCTGCATACCTCTTATTGTACAGGTATGAGAGATGCAAATATCCATAGTACTGTGGCGACAATCAACTTCTCCAAAAGATTGTAGAATATACTCCCTTTGCTTCAATATATGTGACGTTGTTTGACTCATCACGGAGTTCAAGAAAAAAAGAAAATTCTTAAAACTTGTGGTCTTAAACATGCCATAATATTTGTGTGGCTATACGACATTTGAAACTTGTGGTCTTAAACATTCCATAATATTTGTGTGACTGTAAAAGCTTCTCATTAAGGGTAAGTGGGTTAAATGGAAAGTTTAAAGTTAAATTGTTTCCAAATACAGAAAGTTGTCTTTCTTTTTGGAGCATACTAATAAGAAAAGTCACATAAATGGAACGAGGGAGTAGTTGCTTCTTAGGTTGTAATTTATCTGTTTTGAGAATGTCATAAGGACGATTAATCCTCAGACTTCTGCAGTCAATCATGTGTTCAAGAATACTGGTTCACTGGAGTAGTTTTTTGGTATTAGACATGTGGACTATTCTTTCACGGGGATTTTCATCTTTCTCTTCCATTGTGTGACAGATTTGCTTTCTGTAGCAAGCACTGTATCGTTTTCTTTCAACAGTCAGCATTTTGGCATATAGTAAATTTTTAATTTGGTTGTGTTTTCATGAAAAGTTGCTTATTTTATGACTTTGTGCATCCAAATACTTTTGCAGCTACCTTTCCACCATAGGTTAATGCTAATTGAAGACGAGGTGATCCGACCCCGAAACTACGAACGTGAATTCTTATTCACATGTGTAAATCCATACTACCAATATGACCTGGAACCATTTGAAGTATGTATGATTTCAATAAAGGCTCTCTACATGTAGTTTATGATCCCTTCTGTCCTGATGATTGTTTTGCACATGCCAGGTGAGGAGGAAGGATTTCTATTTGATGTCTTCAGCTTCTAAGCTGATCAAAGATATAACGCCAAGTCTTCCACATTCAACTGAAGGTCTTATCTTTCAGGTGCTATGGGAGCTACTTGTATCTGCTTTAACATTAACAAGCAATTTTTCATATCAAAATCATTTAGATACAATTGAAATTATGATGTTCAGTACACCCTACAAGAGCTTAAGGAAATTCTGGCCCAACCTTTATTAGTAGTGTCCTTAGTTTATCAAGCTTTTTTGAATCTCATTTACATAACAATACATTTAAAATTGTGCTAGTGAAGTCTGCAATTTCATTCATCCTGGAATGAGGACTAGGGGCATTAGGCTGGAGTTGGATAGATCAAGCTCGTCATTTGGCCTGGGAAGATCTGCTTACTTGCAGCATTTTGTTCCTTCAGCTAATGTGATCAAATTTAATGAATTGAATAGAGTTAATAACGTTGGAGATTAAGCAATTTCATTAACAGAGATATAGCTCATTAGAACTGCTCTCTCTCTCTCTCTCTCTCTCTCTCTCTCTCTCTCTCTATACACACACACACACGTGAAGCTGGAATACTTTTATGCAAAGAAGTTGAATTTGGATTACATGAAAATTCTAACAAAGAAAAGAAGAGGAAAAAGAGAGACCCGGTTGTGGTCTTTAATGAAATAATGAATGGAGAAATTGAAAGGGAACCAACATCTAAAGAAAGAATAGGAACATAATAGGATCTGGAGCTAAAGAAAAAGGAACAGAAGTAAAAGCAACACGAACATTCACACTATAATAGAGAAAATAAACAGAATATATGATAAAAGAAAAGAAAGAAGAATAAACCTGTAGATGGAAAGCAAAATAAGCCTGGAACTTTGATTCAGTATCTTAATCCTAAATGTGAATATACTCTGAAATTTTTAAAACAGTTTATTCAGACCTAGCTTTTCCATTTAGACTAAAAAGAACATTTCTGGTAACAAAGTTCTGAATTGGTATCTGCTTCCTAATACCAAAAAGGCACCTAAAAGTACCAGACTTTGCACTACTGAACCTTCCGATACTCTATTTTTGCATGTTTACAATTTTCAGTTCATCTTACTGAAAAAGTGAAAGAAAATAAAATTTTGAAGAGAAACTGGATGAAATGATTTCATCTGCAAATGCACCCAAGTGATGCACTCTCGTAGATCTGACTTGAGAGAACTTGTCCACCCCAATTAAGTGTAATTACCTTCACTATGCTTGTTGTGCACTCTTGATATGTCTGCATGCGTGTTTTGTCTTTTAAGCTGCCGGGACCAGCAAGTCACTTTGTTATGGTTGGTATATTCTGAAGCTAATTTCTGCTTTAGATAGCAAATTGCTTATAACTTTGCTTATCTGGCTCCTGATAATTTATAATACAGGCCTGGAATGCAACTTATGTGCCTTGTGAACATGATGGGCGTCTGAAATGGAAATATCCTGGAAAGAATACTGTTGATTTTCTCTTTGAGGTGGTTATAATTTCTTTTATCGTTAGCTCTCAAACTGCAGTTTAATTTGTAGTGTTATATGCTGAGCCTTTTCCTGTCTATACATTAACAGTAGGAGATAACATCACATAGTAGTGGCTCTGATCACTTTACTACCAGGATAATCTGATTAACAAGTTGGCATTGGTAGGTGGGAGTCGACGGTAGCAATTTGCTTTATCTGCAAGAACACGGAAACAAGAAACTAATTGAAGGTTGCAGAGTCATGTTTAAAGGTTTGATGATCACTTCTTTTTCTCCTTTCTTTGAGCTCATATTCCCTTCTAGGAGTTTCCAGTGGCAAAAAGATCTCTCCTTTCCTTCCCTTTGTTTGCAAAGGCTCGTCTGCGCCAGCTGGCATTGAGAATTTGAAGATCTATCCCTTGAATTCTATTAGGAAATGTTAGCAAGTTCCTTTGCTTTTGTTCTGCAAAAAATAAGGTGGTGATAATATGACTTCCTCCTCAAGTCTTCTTAACCAAGTTTGGTCTGGTTGGTACTTTCTCCTGCAGATGGGTCTGACTTGTCTTTGTACTCGGGTAGGATAATAGAGTGTTCCAGGAACGCTCTTGAAAATGCTTGGATCTTTGTGCGGATCCAAACAGACAAATCAAACCCAGATCATATTAGTGTCTACGAGGAGGTTTGTCTTATAGCAACATCATCCTTCGTTTTAACAGCATTTACAACTATTTTTGACCGATGAAACATCTAATGGACAGGCAAAGCACAGCATAGAGAGCAATCTTACAGAGGATATTTTGTTAGATGAGATTGATAAAATAGCAGGTTTACCTATATACACTGACTGGGTAAAACGACACAGTGGATCTTCTTTTAGAAATGTCTGGAGAAGGCATTGAGGGATTTTCTGCTGTTCTTTTCTTTTTCACCATTGAGGGGTTGAGGTGAGAGGCGGAGGAGGTTTTAGTCACAATTTAAAATGGCTGCAGGTTTTTTGCAATTACCATTCATCATTCAGGTGGATTCTTTTCCCATTTACTGATTTTCCAAGTTCAAAGAGTGATAATTTAGGGCGTTATGATGGAGGCAAGTGCTGGGCATAAAAATTTTCATTTGCTCAGTCCATCAGAGCATCAGAGCGCTGGGGATTGTAAAGACAATATCAAATTAGAGGTCTAGGTGATGTTTGGAAAATTTCCTCGAAAAGTTAGTGCGAAATAGTATCAACTGTTTTTTTTCTTTCTTTTTTACTTTTAAACTTATCACGCGAAGTGGAAGCTTGATTGTCTATGCAGGAGCCGTGATCTTGAAATGAAATATACCTGTTGTTTTCTGTGCACACCATATGATTAGCCTAAGCTTATTCAGATGTGGGGGTCGGGATCCTACGTAGGGGTGTCAACTGAGTGGGTTGGGCTAAATTTGGGCTAGTCATAAAGGTTACTTGAGCTGAAATGGGTTGGGTCAAGATGAGCTAAACATTGGTCTGTATCCCAAAATGTTGTAGACTTCTCAATGTTTTTGTTGTAATAATGGATTATGATGGACTTTCTGTGGGGGAAGTGCACGGTTAGCCACTAGTATCACATGTATTTACTTTTAAGCCATTATTTAAAATGTCTTTCGTCTTTAACCACTGCTTTAATAAACTTTAACTGCCCAGACGAAAATACCCTTCTTCTCATGTGCTTAACTTTTGAACTTAACTTTAGGGCTTCAGGTCCTTAACTTTTGAACTTGTAACTCTAAGTTTAGGACTACATGTCCTTAACTTTTGAACTTGGAACTCTAAGTTCAGAACTTCAGGACTACATGTCCTTAACTTTTTAACTTAACTTCAGGACTACATGTCCTTAACTTTTGAACTTAAATTCAGGACTTCAAGATTGCATGTCCTTAACTTTTGAACTTGTAACTCTAAGTCCAGGAATTCAGTACTACATGCCCTTAACTTTAGAACTTGGAACTCAAACTTCAGGACCAAGCGTCCTTAACTTTTGATCTTGTAACTGTAAGTTAAGGACTGCATGTCCTTAACTTTTGAACTTGTTAGTCTAAGTTCAGGACCAAGTGTGCTTAACTTTTGAACTTGTAAGTTTAAGTTCAGGACCAAGTGTCCTTAACTTTTGAACTTATTATCCTTAACTTTTGAACTTAGAAATCAAACTTCAGGACCTATAGTCCTTAACTTTTGAACTTGTAATTGTAAGTTCAAGACCTATTGTCCTTAACTTTTGAGCTTGTTAGTTTATGTTCTGGACCAAGTGTCCTTAACTTTTGAAATCTTAGTTTCCATGCCAATAATTCCAAGATCTTTGGTTAACACGTAGAAACTCAAATATATGTAATTAGAGTCAAAAAAGATAACGCCATTGTGGAAGAGAACTTGTAAAATTGTAATTAGAATCAAAACTTGTAAAATTGTCTGTCATTTGATAACGCCATTGTTGAAGAGAACAACTCGTTCTTGAAACTCATCCATGGCTACGGTAAGGAAAAAGATATTTATACTTCGATTACTTTCGACCCGACCATCCATGGCTACGGTAAGGGTAAATTATCTTTTCATAATAATTTTAATAGAGAAGTGGCTATTTTTGCTCAACATTAGAATTTGTGGATAAAAAATAAACACCACCTTATTTAGTGACTACCACACGCCATTTTACACTTTCTGTTTGGCTGACAAGTTGCCTCGCTTTGCCGGTAGCTCATTTCAAATTCTTTTTATCCCAATTTTGCAGTCAATACTTAACCTGTTTCAATGCGTTTTCTAGTGGTATTATTAACATCTTAAAGATGTCTAATTACAGAAAAATGAAAAGGGTGTAAAGCTAAGATTGAAAGCGAGGACATATAATTTTCTTGGTTCAAGTTTTAAAGATGGCTAGATGACGCATATTCTGAGCAAGTGTTGGCTCTCTTAAAAGTAGCTAGGAGATCTAACGCATGCAAGCTCCTGCTTTACAAATAATCTGGAGTTTACTTCAAGCTAGTGCCATTTGTTTTGGTGAACGTACCATATAAGTGTTAGGAGGTTGTTTATTGATGACTGGCAACTTGATGGCGGTAATACTCCTACGCCTAAATTGGTCAATTTGAGAGTACTATTATTTACATGACTAAACATTAAAAGAAAAGTAAGTTATGCATTTTATCTAAACTATTGAAAAACTAAAAAATAGATATCCAACACTATTGTCATTCATAGTACAATTGAATTAAGTTTCTTTAATTCTATTGATTTGATTTGGTTTATGATTTATTTGAGTTACTAACATTTATGGACTACAAAACTTATTGGAGCATCCAAAAATTATAAGTTCAAACTTGAAATAATGCGTTAAAAGATAAAACTATGAAAAAGTTAAGAAATATTTATAAATCACACTACAATAAATCTTTTTATGTGCTAAATATATTTAAAACTTCTATACATATAACGTCGGGTTGGTTTGGTTTCGATTTGCTTTTTTTAGTAAAAATCAAACCAAATCAAATATGATCAGGGTTTTTCTTTAACACCAAATCAAACTACATCATAGTCGGATTTGTTTCTCATCTTAACTCGAATTATTGGATTGATGCGGTATATCGGTCTCATTTGTACACTTCAACTACAGAGTATTATTTAGAGTGAATGAAGGAGATGATAGAGGTAGCGTAGCATTCAGAATGCTCGTGTTAGTGGTCTATGTTGTGTGTTTTGGGGCTTTTGTAATAATTGCTATTGCTGCTCCAGGTGACGTGTACCCTTTCTGATAATGATAGCATCCTTCACAAAATCGTTCACGTCCTCGCCTTACCTTACCTACCTAATTTCACTTTGATTTTAATATGGCTTGGTGTTAGGACAACTACGTTTATATTGTCTCTGTTTCAGTTGTCCGAGGTTGTCGAAACATGGGGCGACCTCTTTACGAAACTTTTGCATAATTAATTGCATATGAAAGGGTAATTCGATAGATTTCGTATTCATACAAGAGAGGAAGGACATCATCCAAAGACTTAAAATATTGTTTGATAATATGACGATCATCATTTCACGGCTTTCTCTTAATCGCGCAAAAATAAGTACACGGTATAAATTTTAATGCTAACTAGTTTAATTTCTTCAATCATATTCACACATGATCTGTTTGGAAGCGGAAACCCGACACGTAATATTAACTCCCATATTGTGCCAACTCTCAACAGCATTCTTAGTAGACAAGCAACTTAAATGCTCCAAGTGATCCCGGGTTTTGTTCGTAAAATATAGTCAATTTTGTTGATGTCAAACTCCTAATTTGTCCAGAGATATAGCTATAAATGGTATTCTGATAAACATAAAGAACATCTGTCCTTATCCAATTTTAGACAAACAACAAAAAGTATCTGTCTGTGTATATCTGCTGTCTGCATCACTACCACAGAAGATTTAGCGTCGTTAGTTTAGCTCATCATTGTCCAGTTGCTAAAATTCAGGCTATGTTCTCCAACAAAAGTCATTACTTGTACAGTTGTACCCCAACACACTCATCAAATGCCGGGCTGGATAGAGCCTATGTTATGTGATTTTTGCTCAACTCAGTATTTTTTACGCTAAACATAGTAAGTCTGCGTCTCTCACTCTGCTCTATTTCATGTGATGATGTTTAACTTAGTTCAAAGTTTAAGAAGAGAAGAAAAATATTAAAAATTATAATTCAAACAAGACATAAATATTTGTATGACAATAAATTTCTTAATTCATTATCTTTTGGAATGACGTAAAGAAAACCTACATCACATAAATTGACACAAAAGGTGTGTATATTCGAAAAAATTGCTAAAATTTTAGAAGTACAGTAAATAGTTAACATTAAAAAGCTTAGATGTTGAACTCCTCAAGTTTAAATACTGAATTTTCCTTTGATCTGGTGCTCACTTCTCCCTCCCCAAAAAGCAATGTTAGAATGCCAATTTCTTGACAGAAAAATGCTTCCCATCAGCGTCACCGTTTTGATGTTTGCTTCTTCTCTCCTCATTTCTACTTCGTTTTCAGCCGTTTTAGCACCGATTACCAAAGACCATGCAACTCGTCTCTACTCACTCTCAGTTTACCTCAAAACCCCTCCAAACCTCACAAATCTCCTTCTTGATTTGGGCGCTTCTTTCAGTTGGGTTGATTGTTCCAGTAATAACTACATTTCCTCTACTTACCGAACCCTTTCCTGTGATTCCCCTTTGTGCTATGCTCTTGGCTCACGCTCTTGTGCCAAGTGTTTTCACTCTTCCACCCCTGATTGTTCTAATAATCCCTGTACCCTTTCTCCTTTAAATTCTGTTACACACAAATCGTCGACCGGAAAAGCTATTGTTGACTCGCTTGCGTTGCCGGTCACTGACGGTCGGAATCCGGCTCAGCTCAGGAGTTTTTCCGAGTTCCTGTTATCTTGCTCTAAGTCCTCTTTGTTGAAAGGCCTTACGAAAGGTGTAGCCGGTTTCGCCGGTTTAGGCCTGTCCAGATTCTCACTCACCGCACAGGTTAGAGTGTATCCGATCCCCATGCCTTCTGTTCAAAACTTAGACTCTGCGCTTGCAATTCTTTTACTTTAAAACACTTATTTTTGTCTTAACACTCTTATACATATTTGAAATTATTATTGTAATTTTGATATGTACTAAAGTTTTTTTCAAATACCATCGTATAAAATGAGTACATTTGATTATAATTATTCATATTTATAAAGACAATACGTAGTTGAATTAAGCTTCAATCGTGCTAGTACGTTTATTTTAGGTTGTTGTTAGGAATCTTTTAGTCCTATTATAGATTACCATGTCAATAGAAAAACTAATTTTCTTACGGGAGCAACCTTGTTTAGGACTGATACATAATTATTATTATAAATTATATAAAAGTTTCAGGTAATATCTAAATATATTTAATTCTAATAACTTCTAATTCCATATTATTTTGCGTAACTTATTATAATACTTAAAAAGGTCTTTTTTAAGAAATTAATATCAGTATGCACGAGGAAATTAATATCGTATGAACTGATTTAAGACCTTAAGCTCATGATCATCTTTACAGGTTAGCACTGCCTTTTCGTCTGAACGCACATTTGCTCTATGTCTATCCGGTTCACCTTCAGCTCCTGGAGTGGCTTTTTTCGGTTCATCTGGACCGTATTACTTCCTGCCCGAAATTGACCTCTCAAAAACCCTCCGGTTCACTCCACTTCTCTTGAACTCGGTTCAAAGTGACTATTTCATTAATTTGACTTCCATAAAAGTCAACGGCGTTACTGTGCAACTGAACCGGAAGATCCTAGCCGATGATGAACATGGTTTCGGTGGGACCAAGCTGAGCACGGTAACTCCATACACCTTACTACACAGTAACATTTACAAAGCGTTCACCGAGACATTTGTAAATCAATCTACTAAGCTCAACCTCACGGTAACAAATCCTGTGGAACCATTTAAGGTTTGTTATAATGCAGATGAGGTGATGGAGACTAGGGTGGGACCAGCCGTGCCGACCGTTGATCTCGTGTTGCACGCTGATGATGTGTTTTGGAGGATATTCGGATCAAATTCAATGGTTAGGATTTTTCAAGATGGTGTTGACGTTTGGTGCTTAGGATTTTTAGACGGTGGGGTTAAGAGTAAGACATCTATTATAATTGGGGGACATCAAATGGAGGACAATCTACTGCAATTTGATTTGAGGCAACAGAGATTAGGGTTTAGTTCATCAGTTTTGGCATACAACACCACATGTTCCAATTTCAACTTTACCAATGCTAGTAACTTGAGTTGAAATTAACCTAAAGCAAGACAATATACCCTGGTTTTGTTTTTTAATTATATAGTTTGAATGTACTTATGAATGTTGTAAGATATGCAGTCTTTGCTACTATTAATTTCAAGCATTTTATTCTGATATCTGAAATTGTTGTTTTTCAACACACTGGAACTTACAAAAGGACTAGAATACTCTAAAATTCAGAGTGAAATACATAGGAAAAACCAATATAGAATACACGTACTTGCACCACTTTATTTAATTTATGATAGTATATGTCCGATGAATAAAAATCATGGTTTTTCACTCGTACATTAAACTAGAAGAGAACCTTCCATGACAGCAACAGCTTTCCCTCTCAGAAATACCCTCTGATTCTCCTCGTCTAGATGCACGTTCATAACGCCACCTCTAGGTGAGGCCTGAACCACAAAACAATACAGTCAATAGGGAAAAGAGAACAACTGTGGTTAGTATTAGTACCAGATTGCACAAACACATGAATAAGAATTTCAACTTGTGCTTTTTCGTGCCCATTGGAGCAGAGGCAGATCAAACATTTAAACTTATTTAATTGGATTTTTAATATATATATAGGGTCTAAGTCAAAGTTACTGAATTTAGATAAACTCGTAACTTTTTCATTGGCTCCGCCCCTGCACCGGCAGGGATTGGGGGGGG
>ML293030.1:99671-117669 GCA_005239495.1 Nicotiana undulata
GGGGGGGGGGGGGGGGGGGGGAAGTAGGTAGAAAAGAGGAAGTACCGATAAAGCAACAAAATCACATTTGCCAAGCTTTTTACGCCAATAAGGAGCCAAAGCACAATGAGCACTTCCACAAACAGGATCCTGAAAAGTTTTGTTTGAAAAAACAAAAATATGAACATGTGAGATATCTAAGAAGCATGACATATACCAACATATAGACATGTAGTTGTCCAAGGTATGATTAGGGGTGTTTATGATTCAGTTTGAGTTGATTTTTCCCTAAAAAGAAACCAAATTAAGTAAGTCGGTTTTTTAAATATTGGAACCAAACCAAACTAATTAAGTCAATTTTTTATCGATTCAATTTTTCTCGATTTTTTTGGTTATTTATCGGTTTTTTCTTAGATATGAGACATAAACTACCAAATGCATATTCCGGCGACTAAATATTCAACGTACCGCATCAAACCAATTGCTCTTTGAGAAATCTATCATTTACCAAGATATATTGATGATAATTGACTCTAATAATGATAAATAATTTAAGTACTCAATTAAAAATCGATTAACTTTAACATGAAATAAATTCTTGTACTTAGTAAAAATAAACTATCAATCAAACTAGAAGGCAAAGAACTAGACTAAAAATACAAATGACTAATATGTACCATAAAATTTTAAAAACTTTATATAAAAATAAACATATATATAGGTGTATAATAAACTTAAATAACTACATTTATAGTCGGTTTGGTTTGGTTACTTTATGATTAAAACCAAACCCAAATCAAATTTGACCGGTTTTTAAAATTTAAAACCAAAACGAAACTGATAATAGGTGAATTAGACTATATTTTCACCCCTAATGAACCATACTTTATTATGTTTTTAATGTAAATATTGATAACAAAATGCTCTGATTAGTGTTTTTATGCTTTGCAGGATATATTCTATGATAAGAGGTACTTTGGAGTCAATTAAGGGAGTTTGAGGCCAATCGAGGAAAACCCTTGAGAAAAAGCACAAGAGAAAAGCTAAAACTGCTGGAAAATATCCCATCGCGACCACGGTCGACCGCGGCTGGAGCGCGGTGGGGAAAATAACTGGAAACAGAATGAGCGTAATCCATCGCGGTCGCGCCGCGTTCCTGCCGCGGCCGCGGGCGAAAGCTGAAAGACCAGAAACCTGAAGGACCTAAGTGCAAAATACGGGAATAAATTGCCAAATCCTATTTAAAACATTGTAAATCCGCCCAAGAGAAGGATATTCTTGTTTTTAGACTCAAGTAGGAGGCAAGACTCATTGTGAGAAGATGAGAAACCATTAGAGTTTTTCTAATCTCTTCTTTTAATCTTTGTTTTTGAGAATTATGATTTCTTTTGAGTTTTTATTGTTCTTGAGCATGAGTAGCTAACTTTTCTAATCTAAGGTTTTGGTGGAACCCGTTGGGGATGAACTAATTGTGATATTAATATAGTTTTGTTTGGTTTTCAATCTCTATTTGTTCAACTACGTTATTGTTGTAGTTGATTGAAGGGCCCTCAGTTAGCTGTGCCTATTTATTATGTATCTACTTGAGAGAGAGTGCATATTTAGGTAGTTGTTTGAACAACATCACTCCCGGAGTATAGGCGAGAGCCATAACCGAGGATTTAGAGGTTGGATTAGAGATAACGATACCTCGGGTGCAATCTAAAGTGAATTGTAATACAAACTAGCTAGCGTAACTTGAGAGAGTGCGTATAGTAAATTATCATAATTACTTGAGAGATATTTATGATAACTGGAGTGTTCATGATTGATAGAGACAACTAAGTCAAAACGATAGGAACTACACAAGAAGGAATTTCATCAACGGGGGAACCATAACCTTAGACCTTTATTCCAATTGTTTACACCTTATTGTTAGTTAATCTTTAGTTTATTATTTCTGTTCAGCTGCAGTAGTAAAACAACACAAAGTGATATTCATAACTTTTGAAAAAGTTGATTATTGAGAATTTAGTATTCTAACAACAACTATTGATACGTTAATTCCCTGTGTGATTCGACTCTGGGCAAAATACCCGGATTATATTTGCAACGCCCGCTTAGTTTTTTAGTAGACATAGTTGAGTGTGATCAGAAACCAAATGTATAAAGTATCGATTTTTTTAGTCGGTTTGATTTGATTTTTCGGATTTTTATGAACATCCTAGGTATGATAAATAATATCTACAGTATATAATATTTGCTTAATTCTATAGGTTGTGCAAATTCAGCCCTACCCTTTTCATTGACTATGATCTGCTTGAACAACAATACTATTACCGTATACCTCATTGATTCCGAACTTTGGCCAGAAGTAGCGACTATAGAAATCAAAGCCAGAACCCTTTGGAGCAGGTCCAGTTATTACTATTCCTCTGCCAGGGATATTCATTATTTGAGCAAACTGAGGTTGGCCTTCCACCACTGCCTCTCCTGATGGGAGCAATATCTGCAAAAATTAAAATTTCTTCATATCCCTAGGAAGGGCTAATTGAAAGCAATTTCCTTTTCGTCCTTTCTTCTAGGTCCTTCATGTACAACCTTTGTAAAGGAGACTTGCATGATTTTTTTTTTTATCTTTATGCACTAGTGCAAATATAAAAGGTGTAAATAATACGTACAACATAATAGCCTAGAGATGTTTCATTGATCTCAACCACAGATGCACCATTCAAGCTTTTAGAAATTGCAGCAACATCAGCAGAATTGGTCTCGGCTACTTGGACAACAGGAAAGTCCAATTCAATTGAGTAACCTGTAGGCCAATCGTCCTGAGAATTTGAAGCTTTGGCTTCTGCTACTCTTTTGGCAGTTAAAATTCCTGACATTGTTGAAAACTCAACAGTATCAGTTTTAACAAAGCCATAGGCAAATAGAAAGTGTGCAGCGGCTAGCGTTGCATGTCCACATAGATCTACCTGCAAAGCACATATGATCGAAGTCCAAATTTGTTTGCAAATTAATAACTTTACCAAAGTAGGAAGGATCGAAGGGTAATTCATAGTGCCTTCCTAGTGTTAAACAAGACAGCGGAATAAATTTAACAATTGTTTTGAAATTGAAAGAGAAGGTAGTTAGATAGGCTGACCTCAGTAACAGGAGTGAACCAACGAAGGCCAAATGTGGGGTTAGCTTCACTAGATAGGGTAAGTGGAGTGATATAACAAGTTTGAGACATATTGAACTCAGTAGCAACAGACTGTAACCATTTGTCATCTTTTTCTTCTTCTAGTAAGCAAACTGCTGCTGGGTTCCCTTTGAATGCTGCGTCAGTGAAGGCATCCACCTGTGAGTTCAACAACCATTTCAAACAATTCATGAAAATAATACCATTCAAGAAACATAAATGAAATTACTTACCACACAGTACTTCACGGGTTTCATGGCCATTGTGCTAAACAAACAAGGAAGAAATTGGTGGCCTGGTATATTGAGGAGATATTGAGGATTTTATACTAGTTCATAGACCAGTCGCAGGGTCACTTAGTCAATGGATGGCTCTTGGTGATCAAGTTACCGAATATCAAACTGCATTTGCCAACTTTCTTTTTTTATTATTTCTTCATTGACTAGTGTCGGGGCATAGTGTTGGGCAGTCAAGAAGTCTCATGTCCAGCAAATGAAGGTAGCCGAAATGAGGATGTTGATATGGATGTGTGGGTATACTAGATTGAATAGAGTTAGTTAATAAAGCAGTCGCAGTGTCACTTAAGTCAATGGATCGCTCTTGGCGATCAATTACGTGTATAAGTTTCTTAGAAATTTTTCATCTCGAATTTTATTGCTGTTCATTGAATGATCATCAATTGACTGCGCCTATTTATTATGTATTAGTTAAGAAGAGTGCATATTTAAGTTTTTTTCGAACAACATCACTCCCAAGATATATGAGAGATCAATACGGCGGGTTTAAACGCGGGATTAGAGATAACAAAGCTTTGACGTGATCATAGTTTAGCGGTGAAAAAAATGTGAGCCAATGTAATTCGAGAGAACATGACTAGTAAATTATTGTAGTTGCTCGAGAGAGAATTACGATAAGCCGAGTGCTCATGATCAGTAGAGAATATCTAGGCGAAATTGTAGGAGACGTAGCGGGAAGGATTCCGTCAGTTGGGGAAATCATAACTCTAGGCTTTTCCACTCTTGTCTCCAACCCTTAGTATCACTAGTCGGTTAGTCTACAACTTTAATTTGCTAATTAATTAGTTAGACATAAAAATCTTAATATTTATAACTTAGGAATTGTTCGAGCTTGTCTTCTTGTAATATCGAACAATTATAATGTAACCTTCGTTTTTTATGGGATTTGACTCCCGACTTTTAGACTGGATTATATTTACAGCGATCGCTTCACCTTAACAACTACTATTGGCTGTTGTCATTTCGTATTGGCTTAGATGGATTTTAGTCCATATATAACACAAGTACACATAGGGTAAACCAAATAAAAATTTAAAAAATTGAGCAACTCTTACTAATCCTATCTAATCTGCATACTTCATGGAAGACTTGGCAGTCGAGAAGAATATTTGGGGGTTCTTTCCGAAGCGAACCGATCCGAATCGAACCGAATTAACTCAGTATTTTATACCCCCATTCTCATAAAATACTCCTAAAAAGAAATATATAAGTAATCATCTTCTAAAAATATATCTTAACTAAGAAAATCAAAATTGCTCATTGACAAATTTTATATACAATCCCGTGTTGTATATTGGGTGAAAAGGAGAAAATATAGGGGCATTTGCATCTATACCCGCTTTTTGTGTGACGTTTTAACTTATACCCGCTTTGCAAAAAAAATTGCAAGCGTACCCACTTTTCGCATAAACTTCAGGCATACGAGCCTGAAGTAGCAAAGGCAATCACAAAAATTTCAGCATTCTGGGAGTCGGGCCTGAAGTTGTTTGTAATTGCTGAACTTAAACATCCTACTAGCTGAAATTTTGTTTTCTATTTGCTGTACTTAAATATGTTTTAGCTGAAGTTTTGTCCTGAATTCAATAGTTTTTTGTAAAGCTTTTTCAAAAACTTTAGCATAAGATGCTGAAGTTATTTAGTTCATTTGTAAAAGTTTCAGCACTAAATAAGCTGAAGTTTGTCCTGGATTCATTAGTTTTGTCATAAAGCTTTTCAAAAACTTCAGAAGCTGCTGAAGTTATTTAGTTCATTTGTAAAAATTTCAGCACTTAATAAGCTGAAGTTTCAACCTGGATTCATTAGTTTTGTCATAAAGCTTTTTCAAAAACTTCAGGAGAAGATGCTGAAGTTATTTAGTTCATTTGTAAAAATTTCAGCACTTAATAAGCTGAAGTTTCAACCTGGATTCATTAGTTTTGTCATAAAGCTTTTTCAAAAACTTCAGGAGAAGATGCTGAAGTTATTTAGTTCTTTTGTAAAAGTTTCAGTATTAAATAAACCGAAGTTTAGTTTTGTCATAAAGCTTTTTCAAAAATTTCAGCAGAAGATGCTAGAGTTATTTAGTTCATTTTCAAAAAAATTCAGCACTAAATAAGCTGAAGTTTGCACAGGTAGCAGGAAGAAGGAGGCGCCTGAAGTTGTAAATTAGGGTATATATTAAATAATTTTAAAAATATGGATATAGGTTAAATGGGGGCAACCAAATAGGACGCCCCGCACAATTTTTACGAAAATATATCAAAAAGATTAAGCCCAATATCAAACAAAAGCTATTTATAAAGTACGTAAAACAATTTACCTTTACGTGGATCAATTTACGTCAAACAAAACTCTTAACTCTTAATCCAATACTTCCTCCGGTCCAAAATAAGTGATTTTTTTTTTGTCGTACAAAATAAGTCATTTTTTCAGATTTCAAGAATGAATTAATTATCTTTTTCTTACATTACCCTTGGAATAAATAATGTCAGAGAATATGTTAGGAGTGTGTATGTGAAGAGATAGTAAATGTTAATATGATCAATTACATTACTAATTAATATTAAAAAATAAAATTTTTAATACGTGTAAAAACAACCAAAAAATTACTTATTTTAAATAGGAGGTAGTAATCTCAATTAGTATGTGCATGTGGCAAGAATGAAGAGAAATAGGATACTCTTACTTTGGTGGCCTACTATTCAAGACTTGCGGCCCTCTAAATTGAAACATTAGCCTGTTAATTGGACGTTTAAACTTTTCTTAAATATTGTAGACCTCTGGTGCTTCGTAATTAGTGCTCATTAAACTACATAAATGATATATTGACCCCAATGTCTCTTTATTTGCCCTCGGGCCTAGCGTTTGACTAAAAATTTAGATTTAGGTTCAAACAATCAGATTTATAATAAAATATAGTTAATTTTAGCCAATATTAATGAGTGTTGCTATTCGGTCAAATTCAGCGTGGCCCAACAATGACCACACAAGTGAAATATCAGTAAAGCCCTTCTTTTCACATTTGGCTTAATAATCATTTTCTCTCTAAAATTAGTTAATAAATATTGATTATCCCAAAACATTGATCCCGTAAATCATTATTCTCCCATGCATGAGAAGATAAAAGGCCTTCGTATATGTATACCTATACTATTACATATTGTTTTTAAAATACAATTTATACGGATGAGAAGATCAAAGTCTAGTATGTATACATAATATTATTTTTTCATTTATACGGTACACCTTGTCATACCATACACTTATGTTAAGAGAGCTTTCATTAAACACATAATTCACCACCCTTCCCTTAACCTAAACATGAATGCTAACCTAGAAACTAGTTTGGAGCCATTAAACCCGAATAACATCCTAGAAACTAGGTCGGAGCAACTAATGAATGCATTCACATATCATTGGGGTTGAATTCAGACGACAGTTTGATGAATAAAGATGAGTCGATCGACATTGATTAAGACGTCAACATCAATAATGGAGAAAATCATGTTGACGATGCTGCTGCTGCTGATGATGATGACGACCATTATTTAGAGGAATAAGGAGAAGGTGGAGATGACAGGGAAATTCCTAAATAGTTCAATGAAGAAGATCTCATAATTGGTCCAATTATTGGGATGCAGTTCAGTAATAAGGATGTTTTTACAAAGAACATGCAAGATTATCAGGGTTTTGCATTGTCAAAAGAACATCAAACAAAAAAGGTGATGATATTGTTAGGTATGTGTAATATGGTTGTGATACGTCTAGGAAACCAAGGAATAAGCATGTTACCAAGAGGAGGAACTGTCGTGCTAGAATAAATGGAATTTTGGGGGAGAATGGTTCATGGCGTGTTTCAAAGGTGGTTAAAAAACATAATCATCAATTGGAACCAACATTGTCGCGATTGATGGATGGACACAGACCGCTTAGTAAGTCTCTTAAAAGAACTCTTGTAACCAAAGATATTGCTGGCTTAAGACCCTAAAAAAATATAAGAGTCGCTGAAGTACTTGCTGGTGGCCCCGAAAATCTGGGTTGTACACCAAAGGATTGTAGAAATTATATTTTGAAGAGTAGAAAGCTTCATTTGCAAGAAGGGGACGCACAATCATTACTCAAGTTCTTCAGTGATATGCAACAAAAAGATAGGGAATTTTACTACTCCTAGATGTGGATAGTTTTGGTCGACTTCGTAATGTCGTATGGGTTCATTCACACTCTAAGGTCGCATATGAGGAGTTCCATGATGTAATATGTCTTGATACAACATACCTTGTGAATCGATACAATATGCCATTTAATTCATTTGTTGGTGTTAATCAGCATAGGCAGTCTATACTTTTGGGATGTGCTCTTATGTCTAGTGAGGATATAACAAGTTACAAAATGGTGCGTACATGGCTTGGGGCTCTAAATAATGTTCGTCCATTAGCTATCATGACTGACCAATGTGATAGTATTAAGGCTGCCATCAATGAATTGATGCCAACTACGGTACATAGATATTGTATTTGGCACATATTCGCAAAGTTGCCTACGAAGTTAAGCGGAGTTCTTGATAGTAAGATCGCAAAGACATAATTTAAGGCTTTAGTCCTTGATGCATTAACATTGCCGAGTTTGAGAGAAGATGGACTGATTATATTGCAAATTATAACTTAGATGGAAGGGATTGGTTTTATAAGATTTATTTGGAGAAGAAAAAATGGGCTCCTGTATACCTAAATGGCCACTTTTGGGCCGGGATGTTGTCCACATAGAGAAGTGAAGGAATGCATGCTTTCTTTGATGGATTTATCACCCGCCAAAGCACTTTGAAGCTATTTGTTCAGCAATATGAATTAGCCATAAGATCTAAGTTCGAGAAAGAATTGGAAGCTGAATATATGTCAAGGTGCTTTGAACCAAAATGTTTGTCTGAATTCACATGGGAGGAAAAACTTCAAGCATGTTATACTCATGAAGTGTTTGAATTTTTTCAATTACAGTTAAGAAAACTGTTCCATTGTGAAATCAGCACCCCTGAAGATCATCAAGCAAACCCCGTAGTGGAGAAATACATTATAACAGATTCTTCACCAAGGAGTTTTAACAGTAGAGATCCGTTTGTATTCACGGCTGAATATACACCTATTGGTGAATATCTAAGTTGCAGATGCAAGTGGTTTGAGACAAGAGGTATTCTATGTTGTCATATACTTAAGGTGTTGTCTCATAAGATGATTAAAAACGTTAACGAGAGGTATATATTGAAAAGGTGGAGAAAAGATGTTGTTCGTCCGCACATGAAACGTTTCTTTCTAGGAGGTTACCCACGTATGACTTCTGAATACATGATGTACATGAAACTATTAAAGCATTTTGAACGGGTTTGAGATATTGCATTGGACACTGAAGTGATGAGGCGATATATTAAGTATGATTTGAACAGATTGGAACATGACCTTTTGAATTGGGATGATGATATGATAGTTCCAAATTGGGATTTGGAAGATACACATGATGGTGTGGGTGAGGGTGGGGGTGGGGGTGAGGGTGAGGGTGAGGTTGAGGGTGAGGGTGAAGGAAGAAATATAAGAGATCCTAGATACGTGGCTTCTCGTGGACGTCCAAGGTTGAATATATATAGAGGGCGAATTGATTCATACTTTCGAAGTTCACAAACGGGTGGTAGAAGTGGAGTTAGAGGCAATATGAGGGGTAGAGGTGTTGATAAAGGTGGTGGTAGAAGTGGTGGAACTCCTCAGATAACGGAAGGAATTGAGGTAAAGTATAACATATTTTTATTTTTTTATTTTTTTAGGTAAATAAATTGCTTATTAGTCTTATTTACTCTAATTACAGCAAGATGATGCAACAGTACCACCACAGAGTAGCTTGCCTAATCTAAACGATGAAGCAAACTGGGAAGTAGAAGACTTGACCGTTTAGTTTGAGATGATTTAAGTTTGAAACTTATTTAATTTGATTTGAGATAGATTTTTTTGAATTTATTGACTTTGTTTTGTAAAACGTGTGGTATTATAATTTCCATAGTTAGATACTTCACCTGTTACTTGCTTGAGGAATAGACTAAAAAAATATGATTAGTAGCAACTAGTTCAGAAGTGAAAGACTTGACAACATTAAAATCAGTTCAAACTATGAACCAAAATACTGACATTCAGCTACTAAACCCCTACCTTGAACCCTACCTTCAACATTCAACTTATTGGTGTTAGTTGAATTTGGGTAATTTTATTCTTTTTATTAAGTTGAAAACCGTGCACTCCTCTTTCAATACCAAACCAACCCATTTAACTTCCCTATATAGCATCTACTCTTACAAATTAATGTAATGACCCGGTCGGTCGTTCCGAGAGTTTAACATAGTTTCCCCCATTTATGCTTCATTTTGTGTGTTATATCTCTTTTATGTTGTGTTAGGTTGATCGGTTCGGGTTTGGAGTAGATGTGGAAAGAAATGAGACACTTAGTCTCTTAAGTTGGTTAAATAGTTGAAAAAGTCAACCAGAAGTTGACTTATAGGTAAATGATCTCGGAATTGGGTTTTATGGTTCAGATAGCTTCGTTAGGTGATTTGGGACTTGGGAGTGTGTTCAGAATGTTATCCGGAGGTTCGTGGTAGAATTAGGCTTGAATTGGCAAAATTGAACTTTTGACAATTTCCGGTCAGCAGTGGAAAATTACTATCGGGGTAGGTTGGAAGTTGTAATAGGTTCGGAGTGTCGTTTGTACAGTGTGTGCAAAATTTTAGGCCATTCGGACGTGGTTTGGTTGGTTTCGGTATCGTTGGCGAATTTCGGAAGTTTAGAAATCCTTAGGCTTGAATTTCGAGTTAATTTGGTGTTTTGATGTTGTTTTGAGTGTTTCGAGGGTTAGACTAAGTTCGAGTGATGTTATATAAGGCGTTGGTATATTTGGTTGAAGCCCCGAGGGGCTCAGGATCGATTTCGGAAGGCTAACAGAAGTTGAAAGTTGGAAAAATGCAGCAAAGTTGATGTTGGTGCAAGTTTTCTGGTGTGGCCGCACCTGCGGGCGGGGAGCCGCAGGTGCGATGGTCGCATGTGCGAAGGGATACACGCTGCTGCAAAAAAGGGAGGCTTGGCCTGGGATTGCAGAAGCGGGAGGTTGTTGCACCTGCGAGCCCGTAGGTGTGAGTGGAGAGCCGTAGATATGGAAGTGGAACTTTAAGTGAAGTTCACAGGTGCGCACCTAGGACCGAAGGTGCGGGTCCGCAAGTGCGAGGAATTGGTCCGCAGATGCGGAACCCGTGGGCAGAACATATAAATTCTTGCCTTCGCGAATTTTAGCCATTGTTTATCATTTTTACATACGGATTGGAGCATTTAGGAGCAATTTGAAGAGGGATTCAAAGGGATTTTTCCTGGAGGTAAGTTTCTTGGACCCAAAACTTGATTCTATGGTGGTATTTAGCTGATTGAGCATGAAATTTGTGGGGTTTAAGGTTAAAAATTGGGGGATTAGGGCTTGAAATTGGAAAGTTTAATTTGAGGATTTGAGGGGTCATTTGTCGTCGGATTTTGATGAATTTGGTATGTATGGACTCATGACAGTGTAAGGATTCTAGTTTTGTGATTTTTATCGGGTTCCGAGACGTGGGCCCAGGGGTCGGGTTTGGTCAATTTCGGGATTTTTGATGTAATTTGATTATTTTTGCGTGGGCTTTGTTCGTTTAGCGTATATTGATGATATGCATATGATTTTGAATAGATTCGTGGAAATTTGAGGCCGAGTCGAGTGGCAAGGGCATCGCGGAGTAGACTTTCATCTGGCTTGAGGTAAGTAATGATTGTAAATCTTGTCCCGACGGTATGAAACCCCAAATTTCACATTTATCACTATTTTGGAGTGGCACACATGCTAGATGACGAGCGTGTGGTGTGAACCGTTGGGGATTGTGACTTGGTCCGTCCCTTAGCGACTATTAAGTTGCTTATTTGGCTGGAAAACTATATGATATTTTGTGTTTTAGAAATTATTACTATGTTTTGGGCTGAATGCCTTATTTGGGCCTCGTGCCAAGTTGTTTGGACCATTAGGGGCTTTTTACTACTATTTCATCACTGTGTTGATTCAAGATTTGTACTCAGTCATGCTATATTTCACTGATTTCAAAGTCAGTCTTACCTATTTATTTGTTGTATAAATGATATTTTTGGGCTGAGCACCCTGGTTTACTGATAGCCAGAGTGGCTTGAGAGGTTTCTGACAGCTTGAGGCCGAGGTCCTGTGTTGTGAGGATATCATGGGATCGGGCTGCGTGCCGCAACATGTTATACAGTTTTATGATATATGAGAGGCCGAGGGCCTGGCTGATTATGCACGAGATATCTTGTTATAGCGCTTGGGCTGTAGGAGCTCTTCGAAGTCTGCACACCCCAGTGAGCGCAGGTACCTACTGAGTGCAAAGTGACGAGTGATTGGGAGGCATGAGTGACTGTGAGGTTTCCCTAGGGGCTTATTATGAGTGATAGCGAGGTATGCCCGAGGGGCTGATTCTGAGTGATGTTATGCTCGATGGTCGGTTTATTATACATGTTTTGCCGAGAGGCTATTTATGATTTGATCACTTTTAAACTAAACTTCTTGAATTTTATTAAAGCTGCTGGAAAATATTTTCCCAAATGATTTTCTACTGAAATCGATTTTTAAGCGTGATGATTTGACATATATACTGTTAAAACGAAAGGCTGCACTTACTGTGAATTTATGACGTGTATTTATGTGTTTCTTACCGTGCAGACCTTATTTACTTTTATTACTTACTGAGTTGGCATACTCACATTACTCTCTGCACCTTGTGTGCAGATTCAGGTCCTAGGGCTGGGTGAGAGCTGATTTTCCTGTCTTAGAGATTTACGGAGATTCGCAAGGTAGCTGCACGATGTCCGCAACCTTGCCTTCTCCTTCCTATTTCTTTAGTATTTACATTTCTAGATTTATCTTGTATTAAGGAAATAACATCAGACTTGCATTATATGTAGATGCTCATGACTAGTGACTCCGAGATTTTCGGGCTGTACTTATGTTTAGTATATCGTGTTTGTTTTTGAAATACTTAAACGGAACTTTTATGAAATATCGATTTAGTAATGATTTGAACGAAATGTTTCTTTATACTTTAAGTAGTGAATTGACTAGCCTAGTATCGTGTCAGGCGCCATCACGACCAGGGTAGTTTTGGGGTCGTGACAAGTTGGTATCAGAGCCTAGGTTACATAGGACTCACCAGTCATGAGCATGTTTAGTAGAGTCTTGCAGATCGGTACATAGACATTTTTACTTATCTTCGAGAGGCTGCAGAACCCTTAGGAAAAATCTCACATTCTTGAATTCTTGTCGTGCGAATCTGTTGATTCTGGTAACTAAACTTCTGATGTTTCATTCTCTCACAGATGGTGAGGACACGTGCTACCGGACAGAGAGATCAGGCACCAGTGGGACCCACGAGGGGTCGAGGTCGCGGTCGAGGCCGTGGTTGAGGTAGAGGTGCAGCCCGCGCAGCTACTGGGGCGGTACTTATAGACTCGCCTGTTATTCTAGATCAGGTCCTAGCCGCAGATGTTCTAGTGGGACCGGCCCTGGAACCGGCAATGCCTATTGTTATCCCGGGTATTCAGGAGACCTTGGCCCAGCTTCTGACCGTGTGCACCAGTCTTGCACAGGCGGTCACTGTTTCTACTACAACCGCTACTTCTCAGGACGGGGGAAACACTTAGATTCCCGCTTCCCGTGCACCTGAGAAGGTCATTCAGGGACTTCAGAAACCAGGGGAAGCTTTAGCCTAGCCGGTTGCACGTGCTCAGGACTATGTGGTTCGAATTTTGGCTGATGACGAGCAGCGTAGGTTGGAGAGGTTTGGCAGACTCCAGCCTCCGACATTCAGTGGTGTTGAGGGCGAGGATGCCCAAGGTTTCTTAGCAAGTGTTAGAGGATTCTTCGCACTACAGGTGTTTTGGAGACCAATGGGGTCTCGTTCACTACGTTCCAGTTTTCAGGAGCTGCTTTTACTTGGTGGGAGACTTATGAGAGGAGTAGGCCTATTGGTGCAACGCCCCTTACCTGGCAACAATTTTCCACTCTCTTCCTAGAAAAGTATGTCCCACATTCCCGCAGAGAGGAGTTGTGCAGGCAGTTTGAGCAGTTGCATCAGGATGAGTTGACTGAGATGAGATTTTCAGAGCTTGCCCGCCATGCCATTTGGTTGGTCCCTACATAAAGAGGATCAGGAGGTTCGTGGATGGCCTCACATATCAACTCTGTATTCTTATGACCAGAGAGACGATATCGAGTGCTACTTTTGAGCAGGTTATTGATATTGCCCGAGAGATTGAGTCAGTTCATCTCCTGGAGCGAGAAGAGAGGGAGGCCAAGAGGCCTCGGGGATTTGGTAGATTTGGTAGTGGTCCCTCCAGGGGTTAGTTTCAGCATAGCAGAGGCCACCCATTTAGGCCTGCTCAGCCAGTTCGCGCAGCTTAGAGTGGTGCATCATCAAGGCATGGTCCCCGTAGTTCTCATCCGTGCCGATATTTATTTAGTGCACTTCCAGCCCAGAGTTCATCTCGCACACCATCGGTTCAAGGTTCATCCATGCCTGGTTTCTTCTAGTGGTTATCCTGGTGCTAGGGGTTCCCTTCAGTCCCCGTCTCCAGCACCAGGGAGTTATTTCAAGTGTGGAGAGTTTGGGCATGTGTGGAGGCAGTGTCCTCGTTGTCATGGTGGTCCATCTCAGTAGAGGGGTCAACCCTCGACTTCAGCTCCAATTACTTCACCACCTGCCCAGCCATCTAGGGTTGGGGGTCAGGCAACCAGAAGCCTCCCTAGAGGGGGAGGGCGATCAGGTGGAGGTCAGGCCCGTTTTTATGCACTTCTAGCCAGACCAGATGCTATGGCCTCATATGCAGTGATTACATGTATTATTTCAGTTTTTCACTGAGATGCTTCGGTCTTATTTGATCCTGGTTCCACGTATTCCTATGTTTCATCATATTTTGCCCATTTTCTGGATATGCCTCGTGAGTCCTTAGTTACATCTGTTCATGTGTCGACTCCGGTGGGCGATACTATTGTTATGGACCGCGTGTATCGGTCATGTATGGTATCTATTGGAGGTATGGAGACCCGAGTGGATCCGTTATTGCTTACCATGGTTGACTTTGATGTGATATTGGGCATGGATTGGCTATCTCCGTGTCATGCCGTTCTAGATTGTCACGCTAAGACCGTGACCTTAGCGATGCCGGGATTTCTAAGAGTCGAGTGGAGAGGTTCTATTGATTATGTGCCGAGTATGGTGATTTCATACCTGAAGGCTCAGCATATGGTAGAGAAAGGGTGTCTGTCTTACTTGGCATTTGTGAGTGATGTCAATGCTGAGACTCCTACTATTGATTCTGTTCCAGTGGTCCGTGATTTTCCGGATGTGTTCCCTGCAGACCTTCCGGGCATACCGCCTGACAGGGATATTGATTTTTGTATTGATCTGGTGCTAAGCACTCAACCTATTTCTCTTTCACCATATTGTTTGGCACTGGCGGAGTTGAAGGAATTGAAAGAGCAACTTTAGGAACTCCTAGATAAGGGGTTCATTCGGCCTAGTGTGTCGTCTTGGGGTGCACCGATGTTATTTGTGAAGAAGAATGATGGTTCCATGAGAATGTGTATCGACTACAGGCAGTTGAACAAGGTTACACTCAAGAATAAGTATCCTTTTCCTTGTATTGATGATTTGTTTGACCAACTTCAGCGAGCCAGGGTGTTCTCTAAGATTGATTTGAGATTCGGGTATCATTAGATGAAGATTCGGGATTCAGATATTCCCAAGACGTCTTTCAGGACCTATTATAGCCATTATGAGTTTTTGGCGATGTCTTTTGGGATGACCAATGCCCCAACAACGTTCATGCATCTGATGAACAACGTATTTCAGCCATACTTGGATTCCTTCGTTATTGTGTTCATTGATGACATCCTGGTGTACTCTCGTAGCCAGGAGGAGCATGCTCAACATTTGAGAGTTGTATTGCAGAGATTGAGGGAAGAGAAACTTTATGCGAAATTCTCTAAGTGTGAGTTTTGGCTTGGCTCATTAGCTTTCTTGGGGCACCTGGTGTCCAATTGTAACGACCCAGCCGGTCGTTTTGTGTGTTGGGACTCCGTTCCCGTGATGACTCTTCCCATAGAGACTACTCGTGCCTTATGACTTGTGTGGGCAGGTAGTTCGAGATTCAGAAGTGATTTGGCCAGTTCAGGAACACTTGGTTCCTGAAGGCTAGCCTATTTGGCTGATTTTGGCTCCGAGCAGCATTTTGAGCAAACGACCTCGGAATCGAGTTCTGACAGCTCCAAAAGCTCCGGATGATGATTTCAGACTTGGGAGTGTTTTTGCCTCGGGTTTCTGATGACCCGGGAGTATTTCGGCACCTGAATTGGAATTCAGGATTTCATGTGATTTGGAATTCAGCCTGGAATTGGACCTTGTGATATCATGGTCCGAATGGAATTCCGGAACTGGCAATAGTTCCGTATAGTCATTTATGACTTGTTCGTAAAATTTGGGGGTCATTCCGAGCAGTATAGACCCATTCGGCGTATTGATGAGCCATTTGATTTTTTTCTTGAAATCCTAAGTTTGATCTAGGGGGTTTTGGAGAGTGATNTCGGGGTCAAAAACCAGCAATTGAACTGCGGGTGGGAATTTGCTGGTGTGACCGCACCTGCGGTCCATGAGCCGCAGGCGCGAGGTTGCACCAGCGGACAATCAATCGCAGGCGTGGCTCCTTCCGCAGGAGCGGCTCCGCAGGAGCGGACCAGACTCCGCAGGCGCGAGAAACTCCCAGGGCCCAGGCCATCGCAGGAGCGGCCTTTTCTCCGCAGGCGCGGCTCCGCAGGCGCGGACAAAAGCCCGCAGGTGCGAGAAATCCCCCAAGGGGCCCAGGCCATTTTCCGCAGGCGCGACCCATTCTTTCGTAGGTGCGAGTCCGCACCTGCGATCCAAAAGTCGCAGGTGCGGAAACTGCTGGGCAGTCCAAATAAAAGGCCCAAGTCGTGATTTCTTTGCCAAAATCACATTTCCTCCATTGTTGACGACCCCAAGAGCTCTAGAACGGGTATTTTGGCCTAGGAACTCAGGTAAGTGATTCCGTAACCCTCCGCATGTCAATTTCTTCCGTTCTTTGAGAATTTCCTCTCCCTAATTCATTGAAATTCATAAGAAATTGTTGGGGAGGATAGAGGGTTTTGATGAAAATGTAAATTATGATTTTTGGGCCAATAAGGGATGATTAATTGAGTTAATCTTGATCCTTAGGCGACGTATAACGCGTTTCTTCAAGAATTATAATTTTCCGGACGCCGAGGCTCGGAGTTGAATTTCCAAAGTACGTCAAGAATACGTTTTTGAGGAAATACTTGATAAATCCTCCTCGAATCTTCCTAAATTGATATAATTATGTGCTTTTGGCTAGTTGCGAGCCATCGAGGGTGATTCAGAGGATTCGTGCGTCGTGTTGTTTGGTCCGTTGGCTGGAGGAGCACTTGTCCAGGTGAGTCTCCTTTCCAAACTCTGTAAGGGGGAAATGTCCCCTAGGCTCTTTGTTGCTAATTGTGCTTGTTGTGGGGGCTACGTACGCACCACGTGACGAGAGTCCGTACGTGGCATCTATACTGTATGTTGGGTAGCCGTAGGACCCACGAGCATGTTCTAATTATTGTTTGATATTATCTGATGTTTTGTACGATTATTACTGATATATGATCAAAGTGAGCTATGATAGTTGCGAATTAAATGTACAAAATACTCAGATAAGAATTTATGAATTCCATCAATTTAGTAATTGTGTTACTCCTGATACAAGTCTTGGTAGTGAGCCGTTGAGCTAAATGAAGGTGGTTGAAATTCCTTCTTATACTTGAATAATGATATAAGTCTTGGTAGTGAGCCGTTGAGCTAAATGAAGGTGGTTGAAATCCCTTCTTGTATTTGAATTGTTCCATCATGGTAATATTGTGAGCAAAAAGGATAATATGATAAAAATCCTAACTTTGGCTATCAAGTGAGATGTGAGTATCCGATCCAATTAAATGTGGGCGAGTCGGTACCACGATGTCTAAATATACACATATATATATGCATTCATGCAGTTATATATACGCATTCATGCATTCATGGCCCTCGAGTCACAGGTTTGATTCGTGATCGGGGAGAACTTATATTTTCATTGCCCCTGAGTCACAGTTTTGATTCGTGATCAGGGAGGAATTACACTCATATTTTCACTAGCCCCTGAGTCACAGGTTCGATTCGTGATCAAGGAGGATTATACTACTATTTTCATTAGCCCCCGAGTCACAATTATGATTCGTGATCGGGGAGAGTTTTACTTTGCATAGTCAGCACACGAGTCACAGGTATGATTCTCGATCGTGGGGAGCTTATCATTATCGAGTCAGCACACGAGTCGCAAGTATTATTAGCGATCGTGGGGAGCTTATCATTATCGAGTCAGCACACGAGTCGCAGGTATTATTCGCGATCGTGGGGAGCTTATCA